>KQ964521.1:69846-80080 GCA_001566745.1 Conidiobolus coronatus NRRL 28638
AGTGAAAAAAGGTTAATAGAAGAGAATTACGGATTTGATTTAGAAAGTGAACTTAATAATAAATACTGTCGAAATAAAATAGATAGCGACTGGGGTATTGATTGCGAGCTTAGTTTACCTCCTAACTTTAATTATTCTAAAGAAGCGATAGAATTTGAAAATTTTGAAATTGACAAATTTAAAGCTTTTAACCCTGCAGATACCTCCTTTGCCTCTGATTGTCTATCCAACTGCACTACAATAGCTAACACCCGAATGTACCATAAAGAAAATCGAGTCAAAGATTTTTTAAAAGAAAAAGTAATATATTGAGATTATCAGTATATCTAATACTTACCTTTGTATAGTTAAGGAATACTCAAAATGTAATTAATATTTTGAAATTGGAATTAGAAATGGAACAGACAAAAATACAGCTACTAAAGGAGCAGCTAGAGAGGTATTTAATAATATTTAATCGTTGTATTTCATATTTAATTAATATATTAATATTATATAGCGAATGTGGCGTATCAACAACAAACAGTCCAACTTTATTGCCATATGATGAAGACTTGAGTTATATTTCACAAATTGATGAGCATGAGTTTTCCCTAGATGAAAAAAGTTCCTTTGATATTAGTTTTTATGAAAATGAATTAAGTTCAGCATCAGATAAACTAGATCAATTTCATCAACAAGGTCTCGAGCTAACAAATATAATTAAACAAAATTCTCAAGATGAGCTCCAGGAGGATCACTATAATAGGATCTGTGACACGTTGGAAACTTTGATCCAAGATGCTCAGGATGCTCTTGGTAGATATCCAAGTGGAACAAGTTTAAATGTCCCAGCTATTAGTCAACTAAGGAATAGAAGGAGTGGATCTCCTAGTCCTACAGTTACATCATACGCATCACTCTCGAGGAGATCATCAATTGCATCGTTTATTTTAGACCCTAAACTTGAAGAGGGGATAAGTATGCTTATGGAGCAATCTAGGCTGACGCCATCAAACTTAAGAACTCAAATACTACCAACTAGTGACGAGTTATCAGACTCTAGTTCATTTATAATAGAGCCTTGCTCACTTTGCAATCAACTTGAAAATTTAGTGGATATATGTAAAGTGGTATTAATGAATAGAATAACCCTAAAAGTTCCTAAAATCCTCTACTACCACTATTTTAAGTCAAATTCCTACGAGTTACCCCTAACTCTAATAATATTGAGTTGGAGGTGGATTTACCTAATTTATAGTGAGAGTCAATTTTGGCAAAAAACAATACTGCAATATATAATTAGCTACCATTTACCTCTAACAGGATTTAAATCAGCTAAAATATCTCTATTTGACACTATATTAGCTGCAAGGGAAAAAGATTGGAAAAAAGTTTATTTAAATCATTCTTGCCCAGTTTAATATGATAGAATCTTTTTTATTTAATATACATTGAAAGTAGTAATTTTGTAATTTTTTGTAAATAAATATAATTTAATGAGCTATAATATTAATGTTGCAACTATATCAATATCTAGAATTAACTTTGTAATAATATCTACTGTTAGCATGTGCTACAATTTAAATATCACTTAACTAATTTAACATGTTAGCGTTAAGCTTTGATCAGCTAGCTTGTGTTTCATTATAGCTTGCAGTAAATCAGATATGGACAAAATACAAATTACAGCTTACTCAATCAAGCTTTTAAAACGGTGCGTTGGCATAGCTTATAACCTTACACATGAATAGATTTTTCTTTATAAATAATTAAGCATTCTCAGTAAAGGCTTATAAGTTATAATTGCAGCAATGTTAGCATTTTAAATTAAAAGGGCATAGACATATAACTGCCACGATTTTAACATATAATTAATTAACAAGATTCAAGTTATAATTTTCACATAGATTAGAACTAAAGGTTTAGCATAATTAATTAATTATCTATTTTTGAATCAAACAAAATCTAAATTTAGCATTATCTGAGTTTCACTATATAACCAACTTACAGATCTCCTATCGTCACTCATATCTCTATCCTTTTCCAATTATTATTTTTATTGAATTATATATAAAACATATAATTAAACTAATCTTATTATAAACATTTAACTATATAATTTGGATTAGATTTTATTTTTAGTTTGATATCAGTATATTGATTATAATATGGCTTCCGGTACTGTTAGGAATAGAAACCCAACTTCTGGTCAAGCCAGTAACCAAAAGAGTGGAGGAAGTAGCAACTCAACCGCTAACTCTCATGAGAAGGAGGATAAGGTTAAAGTAAGTGTTTTCTTCTTTTCTTAAATATTCAGTGTTTTTAGATGACGTCAATTCAATCAGCTATCTTGCTGTTAACCATATATGCATAGTACTTACCAAAGTTGTTTTTATAGATTAGAAATGCTTGGATTAACCACGTTTATCAAAATAAAGTAGCTCTCCTTGTAATCACTTTATTAGCTTTCTTTACGAGATTTTATATGCTTCAGTTCCCTGACCAAGTTGTGTAAGCTTAATACTTATTAAAATATTTAAATATTAACATTAGTATTATTTTAATAGATTTGATGAAGTTCATTTTGGTAAATTCGCTAGTTACTATATTAGAGGCCAATATTTCTTCGACGTTCATCCTCCTCTAGCTAAGTTGCTGATTGCTTTTGGTGGATTCTTTTTGGGATTTGATGGCAAGTTTGAATTCGCTGAAATTGGCTTAAATTATGTCGAGCACGGTGTTCCATATGTTGGATTAAGAGTCATCCCCGCTCTTTTTGGTGCTGCCTTGGTTCCATTGGTTTACTTAATTATGCAAGAATCAGGATATGCTGTTATTACTTGTGTTTTAACTTCTAGCTTGGTTTTATTGGACAACTCTCTAGTTACCCAAAGTAGATTAATTTTATTAGATAGTCAGCTCATCTTCTTTGCTACTTTAAGCATTTTCTGCTATATCAAATTTTACAAATTAAGAACCAAGTAAGTCACTATTTATATTTATAAGCATTTTCAATAGTTAAACGATTTCTTTTCTTTTTTAGCGCTTTCTCTTCAAAATGGTGGATTTGGCTTTGCTTAACAGGTGTTAGTTTAGCTCTTACTCTTGGATGTAAAATGGTTGGTTTATTCGTTATCACATTAGTCGGTGTTGCTACTATTTTAGATTTATGGCATCTTTTAGATGTTAATACTGGTCTCTCTATTGTAAGTTATACGCTATAGTTATATTTTCAACAAATTAACAGTTATTTTTAGCAACAATTTGGACAACATTTCGCTGCTAGAGTTTTTGGTCTCATCATCGTCCCAGCTATTGTATATTTATCTATTTTCTGGGTTCATTTTGCTGTTTTGCCATTATCTGGTCCTGGAGATGCTTATATGTCACCTGCTTTCCAAGCTACTTTGAAGGATAACCCAATGCATGCTTCCAGTCTCAATATCAACTATGGCGATGCAATCTCTGTTACTCATCGTAATCACGGATTCTACTTACACTCTCATAACGCTAGATATCCTTTACGTTATGCTGATGGTAGAGTAAGTACTGAGGGACAGCAAGTAACTGGATACTCTCATCCTGATACTCAAAACCACTGGAGAATCCACCCTGCTCAACCTTTTGAAGATGATAATGAGCATAGAGTTCTTGGTGGAGATTATGTTAGATTAGAGCATGTTGATACTGAAACATTCTTAGTTACTGCTGATGTTGCTTCACCTACCATGCCTACTAATCAAGAAATGACCACAATTTCTGGAAATGTTACCGAGCGTTATGAAGATTCTCTTTGGCAAATTGTTATTGACAATGCTGATACTGAGAAAGCTGCTTGGAAGACTCGTATTCATCATACCGCATTTAAGCATAAACTTACTGGAGTTTTCATTTACGCACATAGTTTAAAGCTCCCAGATTGGGGATTCGGGCAGTTTGAAGTTAATGGTAATCGTAGATTTGATGCTAGTCACAATCTATGGATTGTTCATGAAGTAGTAGGCAAGGTTGCAACTGAAGCACCTAAAAATGAAGTTGCTACAAGAAACTTTTTCTTAAAGTTCTTCGAATTACACTCTCAAATGCTTATCAAGAATAATGAAATTACCAGTGAGCATCCATTTGCTACTAGACCATGGCAATGGCCTATCACTAACCGTGGTACTTCATTCTGGACTAAAAATGATACTAAGCAACAAATTTACATTCTTGGAAATCCTTTCGGATACTGGGTTGGATGTATTTTCTTAATTATGCTCACTACTACAATTGTTCTCGATGTCTTATTCTCTCGTAGAGGTGTTCAACGTGTTGAACCTGCTCTCCAACGTAGACTTTATAGATCAGGTGCCTTCCTCTTATTCGCTTGGGCCCTTCATCTCTTCCCCTTCTTCTTAATGGGACGTCAATTATTCTTACACCATTATCTCCCAGCCGCCGTATTCAAGTATATTTGCTTTGGTATTTATTTCCAATACGTATTCATTAGAGATGTTGATTCAGCAGTATCTGAACCCAATACTCTTTTATATCCCACTAGACACCCAGTAGTTCCCAACACCACTGCTTATATTGCAGGTGCTATTATGGTAGCTTTACAATTAGTTGCATTCTGGTATTTCTCACCTCTTACCTATGGTACAGTAGGATTAACTGTTCCTCAAGTTGTAGCTAGAAAATGGGTTGAGAATTGGGATTTCCACTTTGCTAAATAAAATCTTATATTATTACTATTATCATTATTAATTATTAATATTTTAAATTAAATAATATTTTTAATAAACTCCATAACAAAATTTAAACTTGCAATTTTGAATTTAATATATATGAAAGACTATGGTTAACTTGTTCAAATTTCCTATGAGTTCAGTCCAAAATTTTAATTTCTCTATAACTGAGTTTTCATTGTGTATAGTCATTATTTAATAGAGAATTGATGATAATATCATATTGAAATACTACTATATTATTAACTTTAACTAATAAAAGTTACTCTTTAATAAGCTTTAAGCAACTAAAAATAAGAAATACTGCAAACTTTCCATATAAAATATTTTGGATAAATTTTCCTTGTTTTAACCAGAATCTTTAAATGTATGTATATATGATTTGATAGCTGTTTTATAAAAACAGGTGGTTAAATGGCTTGCAGTAAATAACTGTAAAGTAGTTACACGTTTTAATTTACTGGCAGTATCTTTAACTAAAGTAGAATTATCCATTTTATCTATTAATACATAATTTATTTGTATTAACTATCAATATACAAATATTCTTGGAAATAAATTAGTTTGAAAATTAGCCAAACTTGGAACTTTTACAATCTGAATTATTGCCAATTTTAGTTAATCTTATATTTGGGAGAGTTGACAACATAGCATTTATAAAATGCAATATTTTTTATAAAAAAAGTTAATAATCATAGCAATTTAATTGATTATTAAGGCGCTTTAGCTATTTAACAAATATATATGTCACACCATTGGAAGTTGGCTTGGTTAGAAGAATTATTTGATCCTAATTAAAATACCTTAAATTCCTTGAAACTATTCAATACATCACTTTGAATCCGGTATTATTAATGAGGGGAGCTTACTAAAATAAAAATTTTCCTATCACTTGACAAATGGCAATTTAAACCTTTTATCACATTCAATTAAGCCTGAAGCAAATAATTATTTTTGTTGTTAAGTGTATTCGATTATTTACAGTTTAACATACTTTTATATCCACTAATTTATACTTGAATATTATTATTTGAATTATCATATATTATAGTCAAAGGATTTAGAGCATTCACTTATAAAGATATCTATCATATTAGCTGAAGCATAAATAATAAGAAACAAATAATTAGATAAAATACGCCAATTCATATTAATTAGTTATCTATAAAGTGTACAACTTAAATAAAAAACCACAAAAATAATGACCAGTGAAGTAGGTAGATTGCATGATATGTTAAACCAATTAAATCTTTATACAGATCAATTTTATCCTTGACAGAAAGATAATGTAACCTGAAAGTGATAGAGTATAAATAGTGAATTAAACCATCCCTCTCCCCTATATCTTTTTACTCTACTATCTTAAACTCAGGACTACTTAAAACTTAAAAACTGCAAACCCCCTGCGCTTAAGAAAATAACATTGTTTATACTAAATCTCTAAAAATTCTAATAGTTAACTAAACTCAGTTAGAATTCTGAACCAAATTTATTTAAATAATATTCACAGCTATTATTTAATATATATACAGTTGATATTTTTATTATTCAATTAATACTTTTTATTCCGTTTTTTTGTACCTCCGTAACTATACTGCTACTCTTATATTATAAATAATATGAATTTAATTCAATCCCCTCTAAATATGTTTAATCAAGAAGTAAGTTCTCTTGCTCGCTTATATAATTATTAAATACTGATCACTTTTTCTTTTATCCAGTCTTTAAATCTCAAAAACCAAGAACTACAAGTAAAAACTAAATTACCGAAACTCTAAAATTTTATTAACTTTTATATTTTCATAGAATGAAAGTTATTTACTATTGGAAGAAAAATACCAAGATGTATTAGAATGTAACCAATTATTAAAAGCTCAAATTATTGATTTTCAAGAAGAAATCTTAAAATTAAAAGGTAAAGCAATCTCTATTATTTTTGAGCTAGAGATACTAATATATCGGTTTTAGAGGAAAAACTAAAACTGAATAATACTATTAAAGAAAATGAAGAAAAGTTCCTTCAATGGCAAAATGAGGTAAATTTATATTCATATATCTACGTATGTTTAATTTATATATTTATTGTTTTAGGTATATCAAGAGGAACAAAATAAGTTAAAGTCGATTATTAGAGAGCAACAGGAACAAATTGAAACTGAAACTGCTAAAGTAAAGATAAAAAACTTAATTAATCCAATATTACTCTAACTTGGAAAATTTATTTAGAGTACTCAAATTCAAGCTGAGCTCGATACAAGCTATAAAACTATACAAAAATTGGAAGATCTCCAAAATAGCTACACTAGTAGTCCTTCCCTAAAGCATCAAGAATTAAGTAATAGCTCAGTTGATTACCTCGATATCATAGTAATATATACCTACATATATTCCTTATTTATATTCACTAACGTTTATTCTAGAAAATTGAATTTGAACAGCAACTTTTACACTTAAAATTCCAAAATTCAGAATTAATCCAAGAAAAAGACAATTTACAAACTGAAAACCGACGAGTTAAGGAATTATACGATCAATTGAGAGAGAAATCAGCAATTCAATCTCAAACAATTGATCATTTGACACACTTCTCAGACTCTGATTCCATTTCTTCAGCTACGTTTACTCCTTCTCCAAGACCTGTATCAATTCAAAGGACTTTATCCAACTCTTCTAATTTGTCGTTGCCTCTTTTCTTAAGCTCTCCAACTTCAAAACATAAGCATATAACCTCACCCTCTTTATCAGAAAGGTTCCCTGATATGTTTAAATAAGTAATAACTTGATTAATATTGATTGTGGTTTTTTATTATAGCAGCAGTCATGTTTTATCAAATTTTGTTATATTGACTAGTTGTATATAGCATATATATGCAATCACTAGTTTAAATTTTTTAGCTTATTCCCTCTAGCTAAACTATAATAATTTATTATTATTAGCAAAAACTATATCTAATTAACCAACTATGTATACCTCAAAAAATTATCAGCAAAGCTAGCGCTATATTATCAATTTATGTTTATATATTTATTCAAAATAAAAATCTATTATCAATATTTTGTTTTTTAATTTTATCATATTCTTTTAAATGATCATGAAAATCGAACTCTATTTTTTTAGGATTTTTTGTTTCATAATCGGAAACTTTTATGATTTTTTAATTCATTTTATGTGACAATTTCTCAAAATTAATGGTTTAACTAGGTAATAGTAGCTTAATTAGAATTAGGTAAATTACAATATGCTTTGTATATGACTTAAATCTACTAATGCTAATAGCTATATTATTTTGATTTTAGATACTTATATAGCTAGTAAAACTAATATTATTCGCGAGCATTATTAATTGAGTATAATTTTTAGAGGATAAAAATTATTAACTGTGTAAAATTTTGACAATGATGTAATCGATAAAAATAGCAGTGATCTGAGTTAATTGTAAGGATATATTAGTTATTTTTTGAATAAAATATTTATGCTTAAGTTTCTTATATTTACTAAATAATTAATTACTGAACTGGTAGTAAACATAGCATATATTGTATTTCTAATAAATGATCTGCTGTGATATGATAATCTAATTATTTGTGAAAAATTATTATTTGCAAAGCTTTTAAAAATATTTAAGCTATTTAACTATAATGTTTTTATATAGTTTTTGAATGATAAAAATTGTAATAAATTTATGTAATAATTCGCTTTAGGAATTAACAAAAGACCAAATAATAAAAGCAATTTTTTAAGTTTTGTAAAAGTAGTTAGATGATACCACTATGAATGTGATATTTATTAAATTCTTTATTTAAAAGTAACTTTGTTCTGCTTTATCTAATACTCATTATATTATTCTAATATGCATATTAACTCAAATAAAATTTTTTGTTTATATTTTATTGATTAACTAAGCAGTTATATTTTTGACCATAAAAAGTAGCTTCATATGCAATAGTAGGATTAATTAGATGTTATGTTGCTGTAGCATGAATATTAAGAAATTAATGAAATGCATAGTAGAAACTTAAAAAATAAATTATAAAAAGAGAGTATGTGAATAAAGAGGGTAGTTTATATATAATGTGGTGTAATATATGAAAAAAGGCCAACTTTAAGTAAAAAACTTCACTTATACAATGAGTGAAATTTAATGAGAGGGCTTTGAGGTGAAGTAGTTGCTAATGGGTCTAGTAGGGGCAGAAGAAACCTAGTAAATTGTTAGTAAAGTGTATTCATATATAAGGTAATGAAATATACCTTGGCAGAAGCAGCGGATCTAAGATACTCCTTATTATAGATACAGTTACCTAAACTGTTACCGAATAATCTAAGGGCACGCTTGAGGGCATCAGTAGAAGCTTCTTTTCTAGCCTATATTTATGTTAATCTTGGTTAGTTATGTAATATTATAGAATTTACCTTTTCAATAGCAGCACCTAAAGTTCTTTCATTTGTAGCAGAACCAAAACCAACATCCTAAATAATGTTATATTAGTAATAGTGTTATTTGGTAATTTATAGCTTTACTTCGTGATATGTTCCAGAAACTAAAGTAACTCTAATAACGCAAGTAATACCAACGCTATGTTTTCCTTCAACACTTTCAGTCTATTAGTTTTTGTTAGCAAATAAAAAATATAATTTAGTTTATGTTAAATTACGAAATCAGTTTCCATTTTAACAATTTGACTGGACCAACCGTCAAAATTGAAAATTTCATTAGCTTTTTCAATTACTTTCCATCCTTCAACATAGCTAAGTTTGGCTAAACACGAAAAATATTAACAAATATTGCTCTAAATTACACGTTAAACTTACTTCCACCAGGACCAGGTCTAGTAGCGACAAAAGCAGGATTGAAATTTTCTGATAAAATTTCACTAATTTGTTCAGGCTCTCTAGCGGTAAAAGCACTGGTTGAAACTGTGCTAATATTATCGTGAGTACCGTCAAAGTTGCTAGTATCTATAGGTTGAGTTTCCCAATCAGCCATTTTATTATTTGTTATATTTATTTTAAGATTAATTTTCTTATGCGATGTAACTGAATAATTTACGCTAAAATACCAAATTTTTGGTTTTTTTAAAATTTATGGGTTATTTGATAATATACATAATAACTATTAGCTATGGGTATTTTGTAACAAATTGCTATTGTTGATTGGCTGGATTTATTTAATAATAACAAATCAAGTTACAATTTGCATAAGTGAGCTAATTTATATTTATTATTAGTCATTTAATTTTAACGTATGTGCTAGTAGAGATAGGAGAACCATGTAAAGCTAGTAATGAGTGTATAATTATTTAACAAAGAAATAATATATATACATATATTCTATCTATTAATTAAATAATTCCAAGTTTATACTTTATACCTTTGTGATGTAATTCGAATTGGATTAAATAAACTGATTTTTCTAGTCAAATATTAATTGAACATTTTAAATTAGAATTAATAATATTCTTTCTAGTTGACAATGATCATAGTTTACCATCTTTTAAAGTAAATATTATTAACAATTTTACTTATA
>KQ964522.1:49103-64037 GCA_001566745.1 Conidiobolus coronatus NRRL 28638
AAAAGCCCATTAATATATATTGGTCATCATGTTTATATTCGTTAAAATGCTATATCATTAAGCTAGATTTTTTACTACTCATAAA
This sequence comes from Conidiobolus coronatus NRRL 28638, assembly GCA_001566745.1. Taxonomy (NCBI): domain Eukaryota; kingdom Fungi; phylum Entomophthoromycota; class Entomophthoromycetes; order Entomophthorales; family Conidiobolaceae; genus Conidiobolus; species Conidiobolus coronatus. The sequence continues at coordinate 49,189 of KQ964522.1, forward strand.
TGGTATCATTTTTAATTAATAAGCTTAGTTAAAAAATGTTTTTTGTCTATAAAACTAAAAATATAGGAAAATAAATAATTGAATCTAGAGATCAAACTAAGATTAAGTTAAGTATAAGTCTATTAATGAAACCACTAATAATTTTTTTATATGGTAATATTTAATAGCTTTGAATATATATTTAGTCCCTAATTTTAGCGAATAGTATGGAAAATAGTGTTTAATTTATTGAATCAGTATTATTGCTAGTCCAAATTGAGTAACTCGTCATTAATGTTTGTTACAGGGATATCAGTTAATAGCATTAATAGAATTTACAGTTAATATTAATGCACAGTTTATAATATGCCTATTACTACATACATATTGGTAGTTTGATAGTTTTCACTATAAATATGCAACTGTTGAATAGTGGATCCCAAAATAATTCCTTGTTTATTTTTCAACTTTTCAAGAGGCTTATACTCATCAAAAATACAATTTATTTGTAAAGAATTAATTGGATGACTTTCAAAATTCCAAAGTAAATGAATTAAACTCCAAAATTAAAATAAATTTAATAAGTTTAATTAAATTCTAATACATCACTTTTTATTCTCTATAATTCAGCCTAATCTTTAAAACTTTTATTTTTTTAATACTTAATAATATACGCTTTATTTCGATAATAATATTATTATTATACAGTATAAATAAATAATATATTCTTCTACTTTATTTTATTCTATTATAATTAATATTAAAATAAATTAAGATGGAATACTTAAATAGAATTAGAAGGAAAATGTCTTTAAGGACTTCACCACCTTTAGAGGGGTCAGTTCAATTGGATAAATTTCATAAATGTTGGACTTATTGCCATGTATATAGCTTTTAAAATTTTATTAATTTTAACAAATTCTTATTAATTAACTTTTTTATTCTAGAATACCTACTTCCTTCAAGATCAAAAATCTAATCGAAAAGTACACGTTCAATTAACCGAAATCCCCGGTTATTTAAAAACCATGGTAGATATTCTAGTTCAAGAAGAAGTAATAGAAGGTGAAGGTGTTACTGGTCTCTGTATGGAATACTTATTAAAGCACGGTGTATTAAATACTCTAGTTACTATTTCTAATTCCGATGTACCTTTAGGTATTAGAGGCGAAACTATACGAACTTTAACCAATTTGGTTAATTTATTAGATGCCAAATTTTTAGTTCATAGTAGTGTACACTTACCAACATTAAAATTATTAAAATTATGTATTAGTGATGACAATATGATGGCTAATCCTGGTGGTTTATTCAATTTTGGAATGGGCATTACTCAATTTTATGTAGACGATTTAATAGAGTTATTATATACTTTATGCGCTAAAATTCACTCTACACCAGAGCTATTAAATATTTTCTTTTATGACAAAAGGTGGCTAACGGGACCTCAAAGGGGCGGGAGCGAATCTAGCAAAACTACTTCTCCTACTAATATTGCTCAGAATTTAGATGATGAACCTGAATATGAGTGCTTATTATTTACTTACTTATTAAAATTCGTTCATCGTGAGGGTAAAAGTGGTGATTACGCTAGAACTGGTCTTTTATTCTTATTGGAAATTGCTAGTGGTGGGTTCAGAGATTTTGTACTGGTTCATTCTGATTTAGGTCCTATTTTATCAGCTTCTTTAGGTGCATTGTACTCTCAATTGCCTAGAAAATTAATTGTTAAATCTCCTGACAGTCCTCTAACTCAGAGTAAAGGTCATACATCACCATCTCCTACCACGATCACTCGTAACTTAGAGTTAGAAGACTCTGAAGGTGTTTCTGAAGTTCAAGTTAGTAATTCTATTAGCTTCCACACTGTAATAGATAGCTTTTTAAAGACTCTTGAATTCTGTCAAGACGTTTTACAAAGATGCCCAAGTCAAGGAATTTGCCAATCCATTTTAAAGAGCGTAAAAGAAGTATTTTTAGAGAATATTCTATACCCTTCAATGCTAGAATCTTCTGACCTTGATGGATCAGCAGTAGCAGTAGTTTCTTATTTAGATATTATTTTGCAAACTTTGAGAGATGGGGAATTATTAGATTTATTCATTAATTACTTGCTAAATTTAGAAATCCACAATGCTTTAGGGATGCAAGATATGTCCAATTCAGGTCCAAACTCTCCAATGTCAATGAACCAAGAACTAAAGCCTGAATACTTAGCCTTCAATCTAAAGGATTTAATTTTGAATAATTTACAAAGCGATAGCATTCCTACGAAAATTGCTGCATTAAAGTTACTAGATACATTAGTTAGTTATCACCCTAACTATGCTCATCATTTATTTGATACTCAGCCTATAAATCCAAAAGAACCACCACATCTCATGCCAGGAAGCGAATACATGTACCCAACTATTCACAGTCATTATAGGGAATGGGAAAAGTATAATGAATTGATCAAAGAAATCAACTCTATTTCAAATAACGTTAGAGCTGGAGAAGATGATGCCAGTATTAATGGCGAATTAGGAGTTCCACTTGGATTCGAACACTATGTTAGAGACTTAGAAGCCACATACTATATGTCAAGAGTCAGAGAAGCGGGTAAAATTGTAGAATTTAATCATAAATCTCACAGTAGAAAGCAAACAGCTATGTATTCAAACCAACGCTCACCTACTAATTCATCTCCTACATTTATGAATCAATCACCAATTCCCCAGCCTATTAAATCACCTAAGCCATCAAGTGATAATGTTAATTTATCTAAGCTTAGAGGTAAAGATCCCTTAAATCCTAGAGTTATAAGAAAGATTCTTGACAGAGATCCTATTATTCAACAACTATTCATCTCTTTAGAGAAATTCTTTGATCATTCTTGTGAAGTAAATTTGGCTTTAACTTCCACTATAACCTCTATCATGGGCTGTATTCCTCTATCTATTTCACATATGACAAGATTTAAGGATCGTGTAGATGTTAACTTTTCAACAGCTGCTACTGCCAATCAACTTCGCAAGAGTCAAAGACCCTATAATGAACCTACAACGCCCAATCTCCAAGCTGATTCTGAAGGTAACCTTCAAATTCCGGATGATGATCGTGATAGTGGATACACTCCTCATAGTGATTATGACTCAGACTCAGAAGACGATTTAGATGATGATCAAAGTATTTATGAAGACTACCAATTAAGACCTCTAGATCAAGTCAGATACACTGTCCATCAAATCGAAGAACTTGAATCATCTACCAACACACCATTACTTTATCACAAGTTAAGTCAATTAATCACTCAAATTCACGCTAAAAGGCAAGAAGTTAAACTTTTAGGCCTATGGCTTGAAGAGCGCAGAAGAACAGTAATGAGTTCTCACTACCCAAATAGTATGGAGCCTAATTTTAAGCAAATGTTAAATTGGTCAACCCCTCAAGCATCTAGAAAATCCAGTTTAGTACCCGAATCTAGTTTAATTCCAGAGGATAATTTGCTCTTAAACCCTAGTTTAGATTCTAGTGGAGCACATTTAAAGACCTCTCTAAACTCTGCTGATAATTTGGTACATCGAATTTATTTGGACAATCTGCTGGTATTGGAGGAGTGGATAAAAGAAATAATGGCCAATTTATTAGTTCATGAGGGTATGGGATGGGAATGGTTACTTTATGTTTAGTAAAGTTATATTTTTTTTAAAAAAACTTCAACTTGTTATATAGTTAATTACTATAACCATGATATATATAATTATAAATAAAAATATTTTTGAATATCAGAAATACATATCAAATTTACTTTAACAATATAATATATTACATGTTTATCTCTCTTATATTTTAAAATAATTTATAATAGCACAAAAATGCAATGGCGGGGAATCGAACCCCGGTCTACCGCGTGGCAGGCGGTAATTATACCACTAAACCACCATTGCTTATCAGATGACTCTAATAAAATATTATGTACTATATAATATTAATAAATATCAACATATTTCTATTTTTATTTATTTCATATCCTTTTATAATATTATAATATTATATTTTCTTTTAATCTTAACTCATTACCGCTTTATCAAATATAGCATTATAATGATATATTCTATAACTTTCAATTCTTTCTACTTTATTTATTTAATCATTATATTAATAATATATTATGTATATCACTTTCTCGAGATGAATTGGAATTAAATTGCGTTCAGACATAAACTGATCATTTCTATTAGAATATTAGTCTTCAAATGATAGTATTTTTTGTTAAAAAGGTGTTTGCTTCTGCGAAATGAATGTATACTTAGGTGAATACCCAAATTTGAACGAAGAAGAGCACCAGCGTTATAAAATAAACCTCATCCCATCAATATAATTTACAACCACCTTGTGATAATGTAAAAATATTTAAATTGTATTAAATATTCAATGCAGGGTAATATTGTGACTGTGGATACCATTACAAACTTAACATTATTGTTATTGGAAAATGAATTGAAGTATAATTGTGTCTAGTGAAGTTTCTATTAAATAAATGTAATTGATATTAAAATCTGACACCAAATGAAACACAATTTAATTCTAATATTATCATTTTATTTTCTTAATTATATACTAATATAGTAAATATTTAATTTACTAGTATTAATAATAATAATAGAATAGTAATAGTGTATAAAATAGCAAGTTTATTAGTACAAATATAAAATTTTAAATTTAATTAGTAAATTATAAAAAATAAAAAGAAGTAAAATAACGAGTTAATATGTAGTCAAGACAAATTAGACGTTATTATACTTTAAAATCCAAGGATGATCTAACACCTCTCTAATAGTTATTCTCTCTTTTGGATCATACTTCAACAATTTTTGAATCAAATCCCTAGCACCTTCACTAATCCCTCTACTAAACTTTAAATCAACATTAATAATCCTAGTTTGTGTACTCTTCTTACTAATATGCTCAAATGGTGGATTACCAGTAATCAACTCATAACAAAGTACCCCTAATCCCCAAAGATCAAGCGTGTGGTCATATTCAGAGCTTTCAACAATTTCAGGAGCCATATAGTCAAGTGTACCGCACATTGTCACTCGGCGGAGTGTTGGAGAGTGCACGGACCAGCCGAAATCGGTTAGTTTTATTATGTTATTGGGAAACATTACTATATTTTCAGGTTTTATGTCGCGATGGATTACATCTTTTCGTTGAATATACTGCAATGCCAAGGCTAATTGATAAATATAAGTACTTGTTGTACGCTCATCAAATTTTAAAACTTTTTTAAAATGTGAATATAAGTCGCCCATGGGTGCATATTCCATCACCAAAAAGACATGAGTTTCATTTTGGAAGTAGCCGTATAAGCGAGCTATGTGAGGGTGTTTAAGGTGACAAGTGATTTCAACTTCGCGCTTTAATTGACTTAAGCCTCCACATCTCAATATTTTTGTTTTGGATATTATTTTAAGTGCAACATCTCTATTAGAACGAATTTCTGTTGCTAGGTAAACTGTACCAAATTGACCAGATCCGAGGCGTTTCTTTTTGAGGAAGTCTTCGCTTTTCCAACGCTGTCCGTTAATTGGATCGTTGTTAATGGTTTTAGGAAGAGATGTTAAGGAACTTCGATAGGCTGAAGAGCTTAGAGGGTAGGGCTTTTCAAAGTTATCAATAGTGGTCGAGGTGGCGGAATGTAAAGATTTTAGTTTTAGTTTGGAATTTATATCAATTGAAATTATTGAGTTTTTGGTGCTATTTGTTAAAGTCAAGGACCCGTTATTATTATCTTCTACTTCATCATCTTTATCTAAAACATTAGTTTTTAAATTATTCCCACTTTCTCTAAATTGTCCGACAGAGTCAATAGGCGTCAAAGGCTCTAGCGAATTTCCGCCGCTATTTATTAGTCTAACATTTCTTTGCCCAGTTCTATTATTATTATTATTGCGAGTGCTTTTTGATAATTTAAATTTTGTTGAAGATAAAATATTCATTAAAGGTTTATTAGTATTACTTTCAGTACTATTTCCTTTGCTAAATTTCATTTTATTTTTTATTATTAAGTTTATTAACTAGTTAAAATTTTATAATGATTTTTATTTTATATTATCTTTATTAATTTTTAACTATTTTAACTTTTTAATTTTATCTTTATTCGATTATATAAATTTTTGTCAAAATTAATTGCTTGAATTATTATTATGGGATTTTGATTTAAAGGGGGATGAGTGAGTTTTTGTGATTTATTGAATTGGTAATATTGAAAGGAGTAAATATTAGTTAAATAAATTAAATACAGTGAGTTGGTTATATTTGCATTCATATTACTAAAATATTATTATCATTTTAAGTGTAAAATTTAAAATTATTTTGATGTTTACAGTATAATTATTAAAGCATTCCTATTATAAAAGTATATTGTAAGCTATAATAATTATTTTAGAATATATAAAACAAAAATCATTATTATAAGTTATTATGAAATGAAAAAAGGAAATAGTAAAATGTAATTCTATTAATGTAGAGAATAAAATATATAAGGCTTAATAAATATAAAAGTGTAAAATAAAATAAGTAAAATAAAGTGTAAATATATATAATTTAGTATATGTAGAAAGAATAATATTAATTACTAAATTATTTAAATAAATTTTTAAATATGAATAGATTTTGATTCGAATTTTTAATCCGATATGGTCCAGTGGTTAGGATTTCTCGCTTTCACCGAGACGGCCAGGGTTCGATTCCCTGTATCGGAGTAGTTGAATGTCTTTTTATTTTTTTAAGAATTCATAAGATAGTTATTAAATTTTATTTTAAAATATATTATCAATAACTCGCTTTATTGCAAAAACACACTATAAACTCAATATGCTATGATTATTGGTTTTATTCAGTATAATTAAAAATTGTTATGTATGAATACCAAAAAATAATATTAAGTTTATTACTTAACAATAATTAAACTAAAATTCATCCATATCATCGTCTAATTCCAAATCCAAAAGGGGAGGGAAATCGCCTACCTTGATCTTTTCATACTTTACAAACCCCCCATAGTTAGGATTGCACTCAAAGTATTTAACTCCTTTAACGCTAATAGAAAGTTAGTATTGCTATATGTATGTTTATATGTGTTATTTACCTTCCATTATTCTTTCCTACAGGCTCGTCATATTCAACGCCAATCCATACACCTGATTGGAATTCTGTAGATCCTGTGAATATAATTGAGAGATTAATAAATTGAATATTATATGTGAAGATTGAGGAAAGTTACCTATAAAACGAATGGTACCTCTCTTACGCATAGACCCATCACCAAGATCAACTTCACATCTCTTACCCTCTTCAATCCCTAAACCCCTAATCTTAGCCAAATCATCATCAGTAGTATCCATTTTATCTGATTCCCCAAATCTACCCAATTTATTACGCTTTTTATAACTCAATACGGAATCGTCTAACTTTTCATAGTCCTCGCTTGACATTTCATACTTTGGAACATTCTCAAAATCTAACTTTGGCTGTAAGTTGGGTTGACTGTCTAGGATTTCAATTTGGGAATTATTTTCGATTCCTAGTTCGCGTAAGGGTGTATTGGGGAAACCGACGAGGGTTGTTACTTTTAACTCGGTTTTTAAGAGACTTAGAATCTGGCGATCTTCGGGGATGCCGGTTATGAAGTAGAGTTTTGACTAATTGGGAATTTGGGTTAGCTTGAATAATGATGGTAAATTACTAAATTACTTTTAATTCTTCGAGAGTAGTATCTAAACTGAAGCGTTTTTCAATGTAAATACCAGTGCCTCTAATTATTAAATTTGCACTCATTTTTTTATATAAGTTTTTTAATAGCTTGTACTATATTAGTAGTAGTATGATGATGCAAGGGGTTAGCTGAATAAATTATTTATATTAGTCATTTGTAATTAATATTATGGGATTTAGATTAGCTTGATTTGCAAACTGAATTTTGTATGTGAATTGAATTAAATACGGTGTGATAATAAATATTAAAAAGTACGGTTTAAAAATAGATATACTTTATTCTAAAGTGTAAATACTATATAATGTAGATAGTAACTCAGTCTTATTAAAGGCATAATCTTTTAGAACATATATTTATTGTGTAAAACTATACTCGCTAGAATACTCAACTTTCAACTAATAAAAGAATAATGCGATAAATGAATATTCTATTAACCGCATTTATCATATATATAAATATCTTGGCATTTATTAAATGTAAAAATAATCTTAATATTTTAGCTCACAAATACTATAATATAACTCAATATCCAAAATATTTATATAATAAAAAAACATTAATTTAAGGGAATTAATTCAAAATCATTATAGTGACGACTATTAATTAATTTACACATTTCAATATTTTTCCCATTAATTCCCACTAAATTTACAAATAGTAACGTAAACTATTAAATAAGTATGATCTTGCTCTCAAACTCAAGTTTATAAGTGATTATTAAGTTAAAAACTAAAAAAAGAAAGATTTAAGTAATAACAATAATATTGATTTGATTGAATATATTTATTAATAATAGCTATTATTTTATTTTTTAGTTTATCACTTTTCATAATCTTAACTACTCATCAACAAAAATATTAACTGAATAAAAACTAACTGATTACTCATCACATCAAATTAATTCAAAATGGCGAGTGCTTTATTTATCCTTGACTTAAAAGGAAAACTCTTAATCAGCAGAAATTACCGTGGGGATATACCTATGCAAACTTACGAAAACTTTATGCCCCTTCTGTTAAATCAAGAAGAAGAAGAAAGCAGTGTAGGTCCCATTTTATCAGAAAATGGTATTCATTATATTTATATTAGATTTAATAACTTATACCGTAAGTCCTAAACTTTATTATTTTATTGAATTTGTATTAATTTGAGACTTTTTAGTTTTGGCTATTACTAAAAAAAATACCAATGTAACAACTATTTTATTATTTTTACACAAATTAACTCAAGTAAGCTACCCTTTGATATTCAAAAACTATACTAACTTTATTTATTCTAGGTATTTACAGAATACTTCAAATCCTTGGAAGAGGAGAGTATTAGAGATAATTTTGTTATTATTTACGAATTATTAGATGAAATGATGGACTTTGGTTTACCTCAAACTACAGAGACCAAAATCTTAAAGGAGTACATAACTCAAGAGCATTTCATTTTAGATATAACTCCCAAACATGCTCCTATGGCTGTTACAAATGCTGTTAGTTGGAGATCTGAAGGTATTCAATACCGTAAAAATGAGTGCTTCTTGGATGTTGTTGAGCAAGTTAATTTATTGGTCAATACTAATGGTAATGTTGTTCGTAGTGAAATTTTAGGTAGTTTACAATGTCGTTGTTACTTAAGTGGTATGCCAGAATTAAAACTTGGCTTAAATGATAAGGTTATGTTTGAATTAACCGGTCGCGCTTCCAAATCCAAGTCTGTAGAGCTTGAAGATATTAAGTTCCATCAATGCGTCCGTTTAAGCAAATTCGAAACCGATAGAACAATTAGTTTTATTCCTCCCGATGGTGAATTTGAATTAATGAGTTACCGTTTGAATACCCAAGTTAAGCCACTTATTTGGGCTGAAGTAGTTATTGAAAAGTATACAGAAAGTAGAATAGAATATATGGTAAAGGCTAAGGCTCAATTCAAACGTAAATCTACTGCTAATAATGTGGAAATTATTGTTCCTGTACCCAGTGACGCTGCTGCTCCTAAATTTAAGGTATAGTATATAATATAAATTAATACATATATACTAATCTAATTATTCTAGACTCCGATTGGTTCCGTTAACTATACCCCCGAACAATCTAGTTTCGTTTGGAAAATCAAACAATTCCAAGGTGGTCGAGAATTTATTTTACGAGCCCAATTCAGTCTACCAAGTGTTAAGAGTGGTAATTAAGCATATATAATATATAATGTATAAAACTAACAATATCTTAGAAGAAGAAATTGATAAAAAGCTACCTATTAGAGTTAAATTTGAAATTCCCTACTTCACTACAAGTGGTATTCAAGTTAGATATCTTAAGGTTGTAGAGAAATCAGGATACTCTGCAATGCCTTGGGTTCGTTATATAACTCAAAACGGAGGTAATTTATAATATTGACTTTAGTTAACTTTTTATTAACCAATTAATTTAGATTATCATCTTCGTATGCCCGAATTTCACCAAACTTTGAGCAATAGGAATTAAATAAAATAGTAGTTAGTTTATATTAGTATATATGAAAGTTTCTGGTTAAAACGAGGAAATTGAAGCAATTTTTTGATTTTTAGTTGCTTGAAGCTTATTAAAGAGTAATTTTTATTAGTCCAAGTTGATAATATAGTATTTTAATATATTATTATTATCAATTCTCTATTCAATAATGACTATAAACGAGAAAACTCGGTATTAAAAAAATTAAAATTTTGGACTGAGCTCATACAAAATTTGAACTAAGTAAACCATAATCTTTCATATACATATTTAATCTATTGTATATATCATGTAATTTTTACAAAGATAGCTAGTATATATAGCCTATATATAAAAATAGACGTATGAAATGTGTGTAAAATAAGAAAATTTATTATTATCACAGCATTCATAGTATTACTAAAAATATATATCTTATTATTGAATATATTTTTAATAAATATTTTTCTTCAAAATAAACCTTTAATTGGTATCTTAAAATTAATTTTGAACTAGATAAATTTAATTTTAAATTGCTGAAATTGCACTTTTAACTATATTAAAAAATCAAGATTACAAAATAATTATTGAAATGTGATAAAATATATATGAAAGATTATGGTTTACTTAGTTCAAATTTTGTATGAGCTCAGTCCAAAATTTTAATTTTTTATAACCAAGTTTTAATCGCGTATAGTAATTTTTTAATAATAATTAATGATAATATCAAATTAATATACTATATTATCAACTTTAACTAATAAAAGTTACTCTTTAATAAGCTTCAAGCAACTAAAAATCAAAAAATTTGCTTCAATTTCCTCGTTTTAACCAGAATCTTTCATATATATAACTTAAACTATGTATTTAAATATATTAAATATTTTATCTATATAAATACGCATATAGTATAAAAATATATTATAATGCATAATTTGAGACTTATTTTTATATATAATTCTCAGCATTAATAGATTCCATCTTAATAAACTTTAGCTAATCAATTGATCTTATAACTTTAAATATTTCTGCTAAGGTATCTTTATATTCTAAATAGAATAACATAATATGATTAAAGTGAGGTGTTAGTAGAATAGGCGCGAAAATTAACAAAATCTACACTACCTAAATCCAATACTTTTATACAATGTTCAAGCTAATATACTTATTTGAACTCGGAGCCTTGTGCAACAGAAATTCGTGCTTTAATGATTATAGCAAATCTAAAGAAAAATGATTATTTGAAGAATTCAAGAATTAAAAGTTTTGTAGGAAATCCTGCTCTGCTCAAGCTTTGGTCACTATGCTATATGTGAAGATCTCAGAAATGAAAATCACGTATACTGTTTTAAAATCAATATAATACTTGGCTCTTATTAATCTAAATACGCTAGTTTTAATGAACAAGAGTATAACTCTTGCACTGATATTGCAAAAGTTAAATATAAAAGCGAATACCTTGGCAATTGCTATTATTATAGGCTCTAAGTTGATAAAAGACGCTATGTTCAGTGTCATAAATATGAAGTATAAGTAGGTAACGACTAACCTAAATCATCTGACAAAGATATCTAAGTTTAATTTTTTACTTTGCTATACCTTCATTGAAATAAACTTATTATCTAGATTTTATACTATTAATTAAAACATTTAAACTAAACTTATAAGGTATATTGTATAAATTTGTTTATATTAAACCAATTTATTGTGATATCTTATAATAATATTAAAAATATTATTAATATAGAAATATAGCGAGTATAGTAAGTAAGGTAAATATAACACATGCTTGAATATATTATTATATTGATTAAATTTATTAATTATTATTGCTTGTTAAAAAATGCGTTAAATAAAGATTTTAAAATAGTTACTAAATGTGGAAGGATTTTTTCTACGAAGAATCTAGCAATGGTGCTGAAGTTATTGACAAAGTAGTCAATACTAGCTTTGACAATATTTGCAATAACTTGAACGAATTGGTTAGCATTATCTGAAGCTGGAGGAGCAGAATTTTGAGCAAGAACTGGCATGCATAATAAGCTGAAGAAGAGGGTGAAGGCGAGGATGAAAGTTTGATTGAATCTGAGTTGAGAAGACATAGTTAAATAAATTGAATATTATTAAATGAATTGGTGGTTAAAGCTAGAGGAAACTGGTGCTGCTTAAATATATTTTTCAAAATTATAAAACTTATAAGCGCATTATCCATCTCATTTCTGCGTATTATAACTTTAGATTTGTTTTATTCTGCACGAATTTATAAAATTAACAATTGCTAAATTTGTAGATTTTTACTTAAAGGACATAAATCAGTCAATTTTGAATAATTTTTAATGCCAGTAAATATTCCGATTATTCTTTTTAGTATTTATCGTTATTATTCTAAATAGCATTATAGAATAACTAGTTTTATAAACTTTTATTACATCATATTCAATTACAGTATGTTAGAAAAATAGTCATTATAACCCAGTAATAGTGTTGTATATTATAATATTGAAAAATAGCAAATCAAAATGACATTTTATCCATATCTTTAAGCTTATTGACATAATTGCATTAAAGCTTAAATTTATTCACATAAATGAGATTTTTGGATGATTTTTCTATTTATTTTGAAACATAGATATGATTTAGATTAAATAAATAATGGCCAAACCAGGTTTATATATTATATCTTACATTTACTACCAGTATTATAGCTAATATCAGATTTATTGATAAATAACTATTGATTTAGAAGTTTTATATTTTTACTAGATACGATTTATTTAAGCATACTATATTTAACCTGATTAATTTATTGCTTAAGTCCATGTTTATATATACTGTTTTATTATTGATTTAGTTTGACTACATGATATATACTGATTATCAAGTGGCTAATAAATATAATCACTTACTGTGCATAAAATTGTCTTTTGGTTTATTAATCTAATATGTAAAAGATTTCAGAATTAATATTTACAGGGTATTATTTTGTGATCTTAGAACTATTTTATTAAATATAATTAAATATATCAATTAATTACAGCATATTCTTGTTAGAGTGATTACATATATGAATCCTATCTTTAAATATAGTAGAATATATACTCAGTTTTTTAACAACTCTCCAGCTTCGCAATGGTTCAAATTTATAATAAATTCAGCCATACTTAGTTGATAGATTAAATAATATATTTTATCGCATATATAAACACTCCCAGAGCATACTTCTTGTTTAAATCAATCATTCAAAAGAGTAGCAGCTTTATATTTTAAATATTGTAAAATTATAGAATTAAACCATACTACCCAATATAAAAATCTTATTTTCAAGCAAAAATTAATTTTGGTTATAGCATTACTGCGTCAACTCTTTTGAGATTAAACTATACTTCCTAACTAATAAATCAGAAAAAAATAAAATATGAACGATATCACTTTAGTATTATGTAAATATAGCTTTTTTGTGTCAACTATACTTGATTCTTTATTATATTATGCCAAATTTATGCTTAAAAATCATTGAGTCCCAAGTACGCAACTAATGTATATATTATCATATTCACAGTATAAAATTCAAATATATTATTTATAAATATATAATTTGCTTCTTTATAATTGAAGTAGTCAATAAAGAAGCAGTATCATCTTTTATATAATCTATTACATTCAAAGTATAAATAATTAGAAAAATAATAGGTAGACTATTAAATTTTTTATTAAATAAGTTAACTTGATTTGTTAAAGAATGCATTGAATACAGCTTTAACAATTGACCATAGAGGAGGGAGAATGTTAGCTACAAAGAATTTGAATATGCTATCAAAGTGCTGAACGAAGTAGTCAATACCGGCCTTAAAAATATTTGCAATAATTTGAACGAATTGATTAGTCGTATCTGAAGGTGCAGGGCTGGTATTTTGAGCGAGTACTGGCATGCATAATAAGCTGAAGAAGAGGGCAAAGGCGAAAATGAAAGTTTGATTGAAATTGAATTGAGAAGACATTATTGAAATATTAAAGTGTTATTAAAATAACTTAATGATTAGATTTAAGACTTTCTTCTCATTTATATACTCTTTCGAAATTTCAATTTTATTTCAATGCATTACAAATCCTCTTTTTTGTTTCCTCAATAATTTAGCTTTTGATTTTTCCTTTCTCCACTTTGCCTTGATTTTAAAACAAGCTAAATTTAGTATGGAAATGAGTTCAAAAAGTTTTTGTGCATTTATGCTAGCTAATAAATTAATTTCTATTATATATCAATTATACTTTAATGAGAATTTTTATATATAGCGCAATAACTAAGCTCTAAAATATAATACTATTATTCAAGCTACCCTTGATGCTAAACAATTACAAACTAATTAACTTAGGAAACACATTTTACATAGTAATTAAAATGTAAAAATAAATATAATCAAATATGGTTAACTAATAAACTATGCTATCTAATCAACAGCCCTGTAATTTAAATAATTCCTATTAACAATACAATAAAATTCTTATGGATCTAATTAATTAAATGTAGAATTGCATATATTAAATTTTTGATTATTAAAACCGTATAACTAATAATAGTTAATAATAATTTTTTATTACTTTATGTAGAATATTTGAATAATGCATATTTTAACATTCAATTATTTAAAATATTT
>KQ964522.1:73320-84849 GCA_001566745.1 Conidiobolus coronatus NRRL 28638
CTAAATAATTAAAATTAACCTAATAAATAATTAATTGCCAATATTAATTAAAAATATATAATAATACTTAATAATATTTTATATATATAATAGTTTATTTATTTAAATTCAAATATGTTACAAATTAGATCTAAATTACCTCAACTTAATAGCGTTATTAGAAGTCAATTTATTATTAGACAATTTTCTAATTCTAGTTTAAAACTCGAAGAAAGTAAATCCTCTACTCAAACTTGTTAAAAATAGTCATTTACTAATTAATAATAGAAAAGAGTGAACCTAAGCGTTTTTGGAAAAACGTTTCCGTCAGTGAAGATACCGATGGCTTTGGTGTTAAATTAGACGGTCGTAGTGTAAAAACTCCTATTGGTACAAAATTAGTCGTTCCAAGTGGTAAACCCCTCCTTGCAAACTTAATTGCTGGTGAGTGGGAAAGTCAGCAAAAAATTATCAAACCTCACTCCCTTCCCTTAGTAAATATTAATCTATCACAGTATTAATTTAATATTAATTATGATTTAATTAGACTTCATTAGTAGCTCGTTCAATCGATGATCTTAGTCTCGAAGCTCAAAGAATAATAGTTTATGGACAATTAGAACGCTACTTACATACCGATACCCTCTGCTATAGACAAGGATATCCCGAAAAATTAAATGAATTACAAGACATTCACTGGACCCCTGTTCATAATTGGGTTAACGAAAAATTCGGTGTTAAATTAAAGACTACCGAATCTATCATTGGTTCTAAACAATCTAAGGATGTTGCTGAGCCTCTTTTGAAGGTTATGATGGGATTCGATCCATTAACTTTAGCTGGTAATTTAGATTAAAGTTTAATTTAATATACGTAGTAATTAACGATTGTGCTAGCTTTCGAAAGAGCTGTTATTGCATCCAAATCCTTTATTCTTGGTCTTCAAGTTATTTTAGGAGAACAAAAATTAGAAGAAATTTGCCAAGCTAGTCAAGTTGAACTCAAGTATCAACAAGATTTCTGGGGTGAAGTAGAAGATGGTAAGTTTATGTCAACTATAATATGATTATATATTAATTTTTGTATTTTTAGCTCATGACGTTGCTGAACAAGATTTATTAAGACAATTAGGTGCTGCTAAAATGGTTGTTATTGAGTAAATTTAGTTTTGATAAGTTAATAAATTAATTATAATAAATGACTTTTATTTAAATTATATATTAAATTATTAATTAATGCAATGTGTATTCAAAATATAATAGTAGTATTGATATAAATTGAAGTCATGCTATGAAACCGAGTAATTTAAATTACAGCCACAAGCTATTTAACTTAAATATTAGCTAATATTAGTGTAGTTACGCTAATTTCTAAAATAGGAAACTTATATTAATGTATAATTTAATAAATATATCTATGAGTTAATTTAAAAAATTTATACTTAATCTTAATTAAGGCTCCGCTGGTGTAATGGTTAGCACTCAGGACTTTGAATCCTGCGATCTGAGTTCGATTCTCAGGCAGAGCTAATTACAAAAATAATTTTATCTCTCTTTTTTAAACAAAATAATAGTCAAAAAAAGTATAACACACTTATTCACTTATATAAATATTAATTCTCTATGCAAAATTTAAATTTTATTATCTTACTAAATCATATACATAGGCTTTGGAGGTTCCTTACCAAATGCCTTTTTATACCAATTCAAATATTCAATACAAATTGCATCCAATTCCTCTAACGTCAAGTCTTTACACTTTGTATTTGGATCAATTTGGGGTATTAAACTCAATACTGCTTCGGAGCCAGGGTCTAAAGTTCTGATTGTTAGAGTTTGAGGTTAGTATTTGTTGCGTGTATAATGTGATAGAGAGGCTTACTTAATAGCTGATTTTAACTTAGCTGACTTAGATTGTCCAAAAAGGAATAAAATGTTTGTAAAAATATAAAGCGGAGCTAAAACAAAATTAAAATCTTATAAATTGCTCTTAGTTATAATAATACCTTTAATTTTAGGCTCTTCCAACGGCACCAACTTCAGCACACCTACCTTTTTCCTTCCACTAGAAATCAGCCAAATGTCATTAGGTATTAATTGTAAATTTTTATCATTAAAGTTTTTTGGTTGAATTTCAAATTTTTTGCCTTCAATACCCTCTAAATATACATCAAACAGGGAACTTATTGCCCAAGGGAGTTTTACTCCTTTTCCTAGTTTTTTTAACGCAGCCTGGCTTAATAATAAATAGATTGGGAATCTACCATACTTGAACCAGCCTTCTCTATGGTAGCTGCTTTCTACTATGTGATGTATTAGTTGGGTGGATTTCCATTCGTCATTGGTCGCTCCTATCATTACTAGATTAGGGTGCATAGTTTTATATGAATGAGTTTCTCGTTTTAATTTTTGTTTTTCAACAGGTAGTTTATCTTGCAGAACACTTCCAATATTTAAACTAGGCGAATTATCATACATCTCGTGTTCTATAGGTATTCCTGTGGATTCTTCTAATTCCTAGTATAAAAATAAATTTTATTGATATAATATTTAGATTATGACTACTTACTTGCATTTGTCTACCAAATCCGCTTACAGGGTCTATAGGAATTATTCCTGCAGGGTCTTGCTTCAATATTGATCGCGTTAACAACCCAGGTCCTACAATAAAATATGTTAAATATCCTTAATCATTACCAGTTTATATTATTGTTATTACCTGGATATAGTTCAATAACTGTCTTTCCCTTTAAGTCTATTTTATTACATAATTTTGTGTCAAAATAATCTATAATAAACATAACATTAATACCATTCTATAACTAAGGTATTTTAAATTACCTATAGCACTCTCCTTGATTATTACATCTCTATGAATTTTTCCAGAATTAGAAAATTTTTGTAATTCAGCTTTTACAGATTCACTATCTGGTATCCCTGGAAACTTTATCGCTGAGGTTGTGTATTTTCTGGTTATTATTTGACTTATATATAAGTTACTTTGAAGAGCTCTTGATATTAATATTCTTTTCATTTTTAAAAATATGTGCAATTTTTATATTATTATAACTCTACTATATTACTATTTGTTTATTTACTAAATTTAATAATAAAACTATTTGAATCTTGCGAGTCTAAAATTTAACCAAATATTCTACAAAAAATTAATTATGGGATATATATATTAGATGTGACTAAGTTTTTTTCTTTCTATAGATTTCTATAATTAACAAGACTAAAGTATAATTAAACTTAATTAGCATATAATAAATGTTAAAAGCTATCTCTCGGTTAAAGTAGGAACAATGTAAAAAACCGTAGAATTTTAGTTTCTACTTTAAATTAATCATTATATAAGAATGCCTATATAATACAATGATTTAATTTACGCCCCTCTCATCTTTGTCACATTTTAGATCCAATATTAAACTCAGGTCTTACATTACTAATGAATTTCTATAATAGCTTATATTACTCATTTTAATTCACTAATATTATTAATTGCTAATTTATAGTTGATTCATAATACATATAGAAGGATTAAAATTAAATTCCGTAAAAAGATTGTTAATATGATAGAAAGTATAATAATAAAAACGTTTATAACTTATTGTTAATCACTTATTAATTAAACCCGACTAATAAGCTCCAATAACTATTAAGAACTTAGCTAAATACTTGTATAATATCAGTTATATACTATTGATTCATCATTTAAAGTTTATTATTCTGATTGATTCTTATATTCATTTGATTTGTTATTATTTAGTAAAATAAAAAATAAAAAAATTCATGTTAAATAATTAATGTGGCTTATTGGAGTGTGTTGATATACAAAAAAGTTTAGATAATTGAGGTGGAAGTTAAATTGGTGGTTATTTGGTGGATTAATTACAATTGTAGTTAGGAGACGGGGGTTGGAGTGGGCTCAGGAAAAGTTTCTTTGGCTAGTGCTGAAGTTGGCTCGTCGGTAGGGAAATCAGTCAAAACATCCCTAACCTCCCAGCCACCGCCAGATTCGTTAATAATAACTTTTTCAGGGTCTACCCCCAAGAAGCATGGGTCACAGATCAGATTTTCATCGGGTTGATTAGTGAAATTGGAGTAAAGGGAGGAGAGGGTGAGAATACTGTCTCTTGGATTGGCTGGAAGTTGAATTTGAATTGGATCATCGTCATCTTCAAGGATCATTGTTGTGCGACGACTTGGTTGCATCTTTTTAGTTAGGCAATCGCTACAAACTTGTTTTTGGCATCTACTACAGGTATTGCGCCACCTGAATACTGTAAACTCTGAGAGACATAGCTGGCAGCCTTTAATAGCTGCTACTGTGTGTTCATGGGAACTTGCAGCTGTAATACCAGTTGAAGCGAGTGACTTAAGTCTTTGGAATCGCGTGGGAGGATATTGGAAAGATGAGTTTCTATTTAAGGAAGCTGATGAATAAGTACCGCTGCTGCTAGCACCATCCTCTAGAGTAGTGTCAGAGTAGAATGAATCTCTGCAAATTGCATTTTTAAGTTCTTGCAGTCTTTTAGGAGCTCCAAATTGGAATCTAAGCCCTGCATTGGTAGTGCTACTGCTTTCGCTATAGTTAATTAGAGAATATCTACGAAGTCCAAGTGCCAAAGTAGACCCTGAGCTTGATGGATAAGCATTATCAGGTTCATTATTAAATTTAGACTTGTAGCAAGGATCACATGCTCTAGCAGGAAGAGGCTCCATAGAGCTTGAGCTGCCACTGCTAACGGTTCCTGAACCTCTAATATAGAAAGTTCTAGAGGAACAAGCATGGCAAATAACTTTTCCACATAGTCTACAATGATGCTTTCTACGGAACAAGGTAAACTCTTCAGAGCAGATCATACAATTATCAGCATTAGCATCAGGGATCCAAACTGGAGCTGAATAGTCAGTAACGACTCTGTTTAAAGCAGCTTCGACTAGTTGCTTTTTATCATCAAGTTTTAAAGTACTTTTAGCTTGATGATACTCAGTAATAGTGGAGTTTATAGCTTCCATCCATTTCTTTTTAACTTCAGGGCTTTCTAAATAAACTCCAAAGGATTTCTCTTTGCCAATAACCTGGAAGCTATTTTGAATTTGTTCGGTATCCTCAACGTCAGTAATAGAAGTTTCACTTAAATCTAATTTACGATGAAAATTAAACTTTTCATCGTATAAACTAGGTGAAGCATAAATTAAAATATCTGAGAATAAGAAAAACTCTCTTAATCGATGGTCTTTTCTGCAGATTTTATGTATTGGCCCCCTCTTAATGAATTTGCGGCCTGGAACCAGTAAAACCTATAAAAGTAAGATTAATAAAAGACTTAATTTAAACTTGTAGTAAATGTAAATATACCTCGTTGAAACCAACCAATGATTTTTGAATTCTTAACATTTCCATAAACATTTCGTGCTGTCTAATGGTTTCATTTACAAAAACGGCTACCTTTTTAACTAAATCCAAAGCTTTAGCCAATCCTTGGTAGTCTTTATGGAAAATTGGTGTATTCTTTAACATGTCTTCGATTAAGAGCTTATATCGGGGAATTCTTTGAACTGGAAGAATCAAGTAAGCTTCAAAGGATAAACCCTTGCATTGAGAGGTTACTTTTGGATCTTTTAAGAACTGAGCGAATGGAGGATGTCTTTGTATTTGATTGCTAATTACACTGAGGGCAGAGTTAAAATTTTTAACGTATAAAGAGTACATTTTGAAAAAAGGTGCCATATCACAGAAGATATCGCCTAAGCAATCGGTTTTAGGATTCCAGGTCCTTTTAACAATTCGAGCCTCTAATTGCCTCAATAATTCTCGATTAACATTTAGTAAATCTATTAAATTGGCAAATATATCCTGCAAACTTTTTTTACTAAGGAGCGCTTGACCTGCAGGCTGTGTTTTGAGACTGTGGAGAAGGGGCTGATAGAACACTCTTTCAATAAGCTCTAACCCTTCAACGTAAGTCCTTTCAGTTTGGAGAATTTCATTAGCAATATGCGTCCTCTTTTTATATAGAGATTCTAGTTTTTCCTCACTAAGCTCTACACTATGAGGCTCGGGAGATGAATCACTTGGCCCGGGTGTAATCGGCTGAGGAGATTCACTTCTCGGGAAATCCATATTTAAAGTTAATCTACTTTCATTCCTAGGTAATTCAGCGGTAATAAAAGAGGAATTTTCAGAGGGTGGCATTGGTATGTTTGCGGGGTTAATCTGCTCGAGCTCGGGTAATTCACCCGAGTTATTCCCATTGGATCGAGCAAATTCTAAATTGCTCACACTTTCGTCATTGGGGAGTGAGTTCTGGTTTAACTCCACTTCATTTGAGTGGGCAACTAGCTCAGATAGTCTTTGTTCTATCGATTCAATCATCGGTTTAGGGTCGTACGCAAGTTGTTTGTCAACTAGGGCGGATTGTCTGGGGCTATTGGATGGAGTTATGTAGAAACTACTCCTGGCAGTGTGAAATCCATCCAAAGAGCTATCTCTACTAGAATTTGGGATAATATGGTGCACCCTATTGTTGATGGGAGAGAGTGGATTGTGTAACGGGGATGTGGGTTGGTCTAAAATACGAGTACTAATCGTTTTAACATCAGGGATGGGGGAGGTTGAATAGTAGCTCAAATCAGATGCGATACTATCACGGTTAGATGATATCATGCTCGTCCTTTGTGAGAGGGGGGTGTTATGGTACTGAGTACTAGAGAGAGAAGATGAAAGAGAAGGGAGACTGAGAGGTCCTGAGTCAGGCTCGAGCTCAGCGCTATTTAATTGATGGAGAGCCGAAGGGGTCAAGTTAGCTTCAGGAGAAGTTGGAAAATCAGGAACCGAGGTGTCCTCGAAGTATTCTAGTTTAGTCTCTGAAGTGGGGGTGGAAGAGAGACTTGAAGTGAGTTTGCTTTTAATTTGGTCATCTTTTAATTTGAGCTGTTTTAAAGTCGTTGTGAAGGAAGGTTGGTTCTGTAGTGTTTTAGAGTTAGAGGAAGAGGTGGTTATTATTAAAGGCTCGGGAAAATCATTATCTTCAGGTAAAGATAGCGAAATTAGAGCTTCGGGCGGGTGGTGCGCCTTTGTAATTACCCAGCTATGTCGAAAAGTTTCAATAAAGGGAACTGACTTTATATGCCTAGGTACTTGCCTGGGAGTAATTGTAGAGGTGGAAATTTCAGAATCTGAGTCGTATGAAGTGTTCTTCCTTGAGGGAGTAGGAGTCATTAAAGGTGAAGAAGAGTCCATTTAGGTATGTTATGCTTATGTTTATCTATGGAAGCAATTAAATATGAAGGAGAAGCAGGCAATAAATAAGAGTTACAATTTTGAATAATTAACCAGATAAAAAATTTCCTAAATACAAAACGCAGAATTTGAATAATTGAAGAATTATATAAATCAAGGGGATTGGGTATTAATTATGTGCTGAAGAGCTATTTACAATAGTTCCTGTTAATATACAGCGAACAAATAGGATAATATAAGTTTGAGTTGAAAGAAAAATGGTAAACTTGGTCGAACGAGAGAATTATATACTCTGGCTCGATTTTAAACTTGACTTTTTTACTAACTTTCTCACGATATTAAATTAATCTTTTTGGGTTAAAGTTAATTTTTTTTATAGTCAATAACCTGAAAATCTCATTAGATAAGCATCATCATAAAGCTTTTTATACTAGAAAATTGACAGGAATGACACACTCAATTAAGTTTTAAAACACTAGTTTTACTATTTTTAATATCAGTGTTTGGGTAATTTGGATTTGAGTAATGTTACTTAGGGTTCAGAGACTCCAATAGTCTTCGCAAAAATTCTAAAACTTCAACAAAACCGTGAAAACGCAAATTACCCAATTTGGAAAGTTTGGCTAATCAAGACCAAAAACGAAAATTCACCAGAACCTCTTTGAAACTACACACCAATTAAAGTGGGAAACTTTAAGGGTTAATTCAATGAGCAGAGAGAATTATTAGGAATTTACCCCCGAATATTAAATCACGACATTCTAGTCGATCCCTTATTAATCACTATTGAATGATTTAATCAGCATTCCTTTTAGAATTAGAGCTAATCGGTTTCAATTGAGCTAAACGCAAACTACTCACCTTCAGTTCAAAATTAGTATAAAATCCATATTAGAACAGAATATCACCTCATTACTTTAATTATGAGTGAAAATACTTGATTTCATAGATACCAAGAAGGGTTTTTCTTGATGTATTATATAACACCAACCCCTATATCATAATCGAATGATAAATATACGCATTTATAGAATAAAAATTAAGCTAAACTATGTAATATTAATTAAATGCCAATGATATTATATGTAGTATAAATTAGTAATATAATAATAAATAATAATAAAATGATCTAAAAATGATCTCCCAAAGCATCATTAATAATTAATATATCACAAAACAATAAATTGATAAATTACACACCAATATTCGCCAATCAGTTTAAACAAAAAAAATGAATGGATGGTAGGCGATAGTTTAAAAGTCAGCGCTATTAAGAATGGAATAAACAAGTCTTGAGCTTTTACAATGGCACATGGAAGAATAGAAATCACTCTCTACTCCTTTACTATCGAATATTTTTCTCATTAAATTAAAAATGATTTCATCTAAAATCATCCCGTAGTAATACCAAATCAAGTGTTATTAACTTATCCAAACCTCAATATAATATTATTAACTAATAACATTCAAGTTATATTAATTAATTATAACATTATTACAATTGTTTGGTATAAAAATAGCAAAGATGATAATATTATTGTTTTTATAAACTTGAAACTATTCTACTCCGAAGTGAAAGAGTAAAACTGATGTTGATTAATGAGCGAGGGATTAATTAGTCACTAAGATCTGTAAATTATTATCTCTTCACTAAATGCTTTTAAAAACGTGGACATGAAAAAATGAAAGTTTTGGAATAAGACATAATGATTAGTGTTCATCATTATTACTCACAACATATAACAAACGAATGATGCATTAGTAAGCTATTATTATATGTTTATTTCAAGGGTCTAATTTGAATTATCGCAGTTGTTTAGTTTAGCCTTTACCCCCTCTTGTTTTAATCATACTCCATTACCTCAATTCAGTTCATAGATCATTTTGTAATTTTTTATATTCCGTAATTCCGGATTGACTGAAAAACAGTCACGTGAAAAATACCACGTTTTGGACTTTACTTTCTTGGAACTTTGGGTAAATTCTACGCAAAATAAATTACCCTTGGCAAGTGGTAAATGATTATTGGGTAAAATCGATGTGCCACGTTAAATATAAATATAGATCTATATATTACATAATAGATTAGACATTATATAATATATCTATGATTTAATAGATACTTGCAAATATATCATAATAAACTTGCTATAACTCTCACTCCTTCGCGCAAATTTAAAATTAGGTTAAATACCCCGGATTTGAAACTTGAATAATAATTAATATTTTAATAAACTAACCAATAAAAAATCACCAATAACAATAATAAAAGAGTTTATAGTGTAAATATTGAACGCTAAACTTTCCTTTATTATCCTAGTTTCATGAAGATTTATTTACGTTTTGTTAGTCAAATTTGGATAGTATAAATAATCTAGTCTCATCTATCTATTTATCTTTAAATATACTGTTTTTTAATATAAATGGAGATCTCATCTAAAATAGCTTTTTTATAAAACTTTTTTAATAGTTTTTGCATTTTGAGACCATGCGAGCTCCAATATGCATATTACCCTGATAACGATTCACAAGGGTCTCTCTAATTCTCATTTTGGTTAAGCAAACGCGTTAATGAAATATAACCCATTAAAATTGATTATTTTTGGCCAAGCTATATTAATTAATGGTTAGCCTCATTTATACAGTTTACTTAATTAATTTATGGATCTATAAAAACTTTATAATTTGACTCTATAATTATACTAGTTTTCACAATTGTAATTTGATAGATTTATTATTAAGGGTTTAGCAAAAGCGTTATAGGTGCTGTATAATTAGCATATATTTACATTAGAGCAATAATATAAAGATAGAATATAGTATATTCCATTTTCCGACAAAATAGCATTCTAAACATAATTGATTGATTAATTAATTAATTTACATTACATTATCCAATACCTAATATAATCTGAAACCTTTTGAAAATAAAAAATTATATTTTGCACTAATTACAAGTCTTATAAAAAACTTGTATTATTTTATGCAGCTGTTCAATTTATTACGTAATTAATAGTAGTTTAATACTAATTTATTTGAATTTTATTTTGTTCAATAAGAATATTAACCTAATAATGTGTTCTCTTGTTCATTATTATATCATATGCAATATTGAAAGTTCCTAATTATAAAAAGTATCAAATCTAATAATACCTGAATTATAAGCTGTATCTTAAAAGTTTAACCATATTATAGAAACATGTAATAATAATGTAGCATAAAGCGACCGATATAAATACAAGATATTTTTAGACTACAAATAATTATCACATATTATACAAATTTGTTTCAAACTTTAATATTCTTCTACCAATATAATTTGAGTATAACTCTAATTAATTATCTCATTATTGCTAGTGTGTAGAATTTAACATCACTCTCTCCCCCTCTCTCTTGTGGATAACATTAAAGTTTTCAATTTTTCTTATTTATTCTCTTACACTAAAATCATGAATTAGCGACCGATATTAAGGTCGGATTACTGTTTTTTAGAGGTTTTTGTAAGAATAAAAATATGGAACATACTAAAATCCATTATTATTGTTTTATGATTAAGGTAAGGTAAAAATAGAAAAGTAAGAACATCTTTTTGATTAACATCACTACGGTGTCTATGGATTTAATTGGGAACTGATAAACATTTGAGTACTTAACCCAACTTTTGTTCTTAGCATGTAAAATAGAGTGAGAGATCTTCTAGCTTATATGCTAATAGAGTTAATTAATCTAAATTGCATATTCAGGTTACTTTTATACTCGCTGAATTGTAACTCGTACGCCAATCAAGCAAACCATTTAATAGTGTAATTTACAAAAGTTTAACATACAGTATCTATTTTGCTACAGGCAAGTTATATTTGAGTTTTAGGAGTCATTAAAATAAGTTTTTTAAAAAAATCCTGTACTACAAAAACAATAACAATGACGATCTTTTAGTATTACGTTGTTGAGAATTTCGCGTTTTGATATTTTGATTTTGGATGTTGAGTAAATTTTGGATTTAAAGGAAATCACACCGTGTTTAGCTAATTCCTGATCAGTGTGGTATATTGTACAATGCCATAATATTAATGGTTATAAGCCTTGCTTATTAAAGATTATTAAGTAGCAGTAAAGATTCTTAATAGCACAGTGATCATTTGTAAAGCTGATCTTGTTCTTCTGTCCAGGTTGCATATTTAATATGAGTAATTCTGGTTAATTTGATTCAGTTTTGTATGAGCTTAATTATAAAATTTAAATTTTTTATAACCGAGTTTCCAACGTATATAGTCAGTGTTTAATAGAGAATTGATAATAATA
>KQ964524.1:46383-60971 GCA_001566745.1 Conidiobolus coronatus NRRL 28638
ATTTATTTTTTGATTTAAATATAAAAATAATAACTTTTTTAATTTATCTATATTCATAATTTATAACTTGTCCATTTCATACAATTAAATTTAAACATTTTTAGCAAGTGAGTTTGGTTTTGAAATTATTCAATTTTTAACTTGGTAGGCGAATTTAAAACATACTAAATGACAAATATTTCAATTTATAAGTGTTGAAATGTCAAAATAAAGCTATTAAGCTGCTGGTTTAAGTAATAATATTAGAATAAATATTTATTGAAAAGGTATGAATTGAATTTCAAGATTTAATAATAATAATCTAACTATCTATAATGTTTAAGTTTAATTATATAATATTATTAGTTAAGGTATTTTTCAATTCCAATTTAATTTTGGTAAAATAGTAAGTGTGCTTGTTTCAGTAGTATTTTAGTGAGTATATAACTGAAAAAGATAAATGTAGATCTGGATAATTTAGAGTTCTCTTTAATATAGCTTCTTTGTTAAATCCAAGATAATGATATTATTTATTAGTAAATTATTATAAATTAAGCTATTAGACAAAGTATGCAATTGCAATACTAACTACCCCAACAGCCAACTTGGATAGTTGATGTTGAGAGAGGGAAGAATTTTGTGTTGCTGTGTAAATACTTGATGTTCTAGAGCTACTTGTAGAAGTGGAACTCGTTGCAGAAGTAGAATCTGCGCTTTGGGTTGAAGTTTGCACATTATCATCATTACTAGAGGATGATGATGAACTTTGGCCGTTTCCGGTTATAGAAGTGGGGGATGCAGAATTGGGATTTCCATTACTTTGAGTTGGAGGTGGATTAGAGCTTCCATTACTCTGAGTTGCCGATGCGCTGTTGTTTCCATTACCGCTTCTTGATGCACTAGAGTTGGTGTTTCCATTACCATTTCCTGACCCACTAGGGCTATTGTTTCCATTACCATTACTCGAAAAAGGGAGTGCAGGGTTGAAAATTTCAGGTAAGCGACCAGGGTCTCCAGGCTTCAAATTTCTCTGCTGATTAAATTGGGCATTTTTCACAGCGACATCCAATTGGCACTTGTTACATTCATCGGGTGTATCTCGACCAGTACAGAACCCTACTCGCTGGCACTCTTCAGGAATGTTGGCAGCTTGACCGCTAATAGAAGAAGCTAAAAGAACGGCAGAAAGGAATTGAATGGTTAATTTCATAACTTTGAGGTTTATTTTATTATAACAACTTGAATAAAAATCAACTAAACTCCAATATTAAGCTTGCTAATTACTATTTATACAATGGACTCATTAGCATATCAAACACATGCATTATAAGTTAATTAAATTATTAATGCCATAAATGCTTTATAATAAACTTAATTAAATTTACTTTAATATTGTTGACATTCTTGTGGGTTTGTGGGTTTTTTAAATATAAACTGTAGAGAATTAAGACTACACTAGTATAATAAAGTATTTTTACAACAATTATAATATATAAACTATACTAAATAATTCAATTTAAATCAAATCATAATTATTAAATTATCAAACAATTTAACTGCATTTGGACTTAATTATATAATTCTGAGATCACCAATATTTGATTAAGTATTTTAATTTAGGTTTCAAAAATCTGTTCAAGGTAGAATAAAAAATTTTAACTAATAACAGATCTCTTTATAACAATAAAACCTTGTGAAAACAATATTAACGTTGCTTAAGTAAAACTGAATTATAGCATTTTTCACCCGATTTATTATGTTGAGAGTTATTGCTCTAAAGTCTAAATGTGCATATAATACAAAGATTATACTTAGCAAAGCAAGAAAAACTGAATTGGTTTTTATAGTTAACTCTTTTATAAAAAATAATGATGCAATAAGTATATGAGCATATAGATAATAAAAATCAGAACACCTTTGAAACACTCAATAAAAAAATATTGATTAAAAAATAGGGGTCATTTTATTTACATGAGAAGGTGAAATACTTATAGCGTAGTACTTGAGAAAGCCGATTGAGCTAAACTGCTTTAAAGCAAGATTATCAGCTTTATAAAATGGAAACACCATCAAAATACACTACATAAAAATTATCACTGCAAAAATTATCTTAGGATTTAAGAATTCCTGTTGTTTCATCTCTATACATATAAGTTACTGTATAATCACATTATTGTGTGGCTTTATCAGTTTAATTACAGAAAGTAGGCTCATTTTAGTACTAACAGGATAAAAAACAAGATATTAAAATTACTTGAATACAATAATAAACACAGACAATAATCAAATCATACGTTACTATTATTAACTGCAAATAATCTGATTTCGTTTGTTAACAATATTGGGCATTTTTAATATTAAAAATTTCAATTATTGGTATTACTGAAGCCCTACTGTAAAATGAAAAAATGAAAACAACTTTAAATGCAAATAATGGTTAAATGCTAATTTTTATAGTTTCCGAATTTGAATACTGGCTAACTTGGTCTCATGTTCTACTCGTCCTGGAATATATTATTTAAGGATATATGCAGAATTTTAAAAGTGAGGTATAACCATTTTATTGGATAAACTATATAAAGTTTAGAGAACTATCGGATTATACTACACTTGAATTAATAAAAAAATCTTGCAATAAAGCACTATGTTAAATTCAAATTATTAAATAAAGCATTATAATCTTGCTAAATGCTCTTATCTTATTCATACCTAAAGATTTTCAACTTGCATATACTAAATAAATACCTGCAAGCCATCAAATTTAAACAAGCATTATCAAACCTCTTTATTATAGAATATAGTATTATATGCCATTGCATAGCTTGTAGTGTATTGCGTATAAATTTGTAAAAATCATTTTCAATTCATTAAAATTTGTGGGTATATATGTTTTAATTAAAATATAAGACAACCATACTGTATCTGAATATAATATAATTCTCAAATTAAAAGAATTAATAGTCTAAGCTTAGCATATAATATAGCCAAAAGCTCTTTTGCAAGAACTTATGCCTATGGCAATATTATTTGTACTATAAAAACTAATTAACGCGCATAATATAACATGCAAGAGTTTAATATAATTAATTTTCATAAACTGAGATCAGCTAATTAATTACATATTAAATAATTAATCTTCATAAACTGAGATCAGCTAATTAATTAAATATTTAATAATTAATCTTTATTGCATGTTAACTAGTATCATCTAGTTCTATATATTTTATTTGTTTTATATTCTTAAACAGCGGCTGTTTTATTAAAATATAATCCGAGTCCTATCACTGGCATGATAGATGCGATTTTTGCTGAAAAGTTGAAATAATTTCTAATTCTATGCCAAAACTACGTCTATCTTTCTAGTAATGGATCTGACCAGAAATTTATTTCACTTTACAAAAACTAATTCATACTTTTTTAATTCACTATATTGCTAAAAGCTGAAAATATCGCTATATATAGCTAATTTTTAGATATTTTAATAACTTATACTTAATTATGTTGGCTATGCTTGTAAAGCCATTCAAATTTATCAAATTTGCTTTTTATATTATTTTTAATGAGCTCATCTCTCATTTAAAAATATTTAAATAATAAAAATTGATTTTTTAGACTAAAAAATACAGATAAAATTAATCGCTTATATTTAAAAATTCAAAAAGTTTTTAAGAGATCTATTATAATAAAATATATTTAAAGCTGTAGAACATAGTTTTATTTTAAAATAAAATAATAATTTAACATATATGAAGTTAAAAACTGAGAGCTATTAAACTAATTTGGGAGATTAAACTGTTGAAAATAGAGCAATAGTTAAAGTTGCTAGTATTATGCTAGGAAGAGTGAATGAGTTAACTGCAGCAGATTGTGTTGTAGATCTTGATGTTGAGTTAAACCTAGTTGATGTTGCAGTTGATGTTTCAGTAGATATGCTTTCGTTATTAATTGTAGTTGGAGCAGAAAAGATAAGTCCACCTTCGCTTGTTGAGCTTGTAGTGATATCATCAGAATTAGGTAAAGGTATATTATAGCTACTAGTACTAGTAGACGTTGGGTTACTAACTCCATTATCATTATTGCTGCTAGGAGTTGGCTTTGAATTATTATTATCATTTGAAGAACTGGTTTGTTGACCACCATTATCGCCGGAAGAAAGACTTGGATTCCCATTATTGCTATTGGGTTGATTACCAATACCGCGATCACTATTTCCGTCATTTTGCGATGAAGTTTGACTGTTGTTGTTGCCAGAAGGAGTTGGGGTGTTACTATTATTGTTATTGTTGTTATTATCAATGGTAGGCGTAGGATTTTGATTTCCGTTATTTGCATCTCCTGTAGCAGGCATAGGACTGTTTCCATTGCTATTATTATTGTTGGAAGGGTTAGAATTATTTCCATCACTATTATTATTATTATTATTATTATTATTATTATTATTATTATTATTTCCAGATGGAACTGGATTCAATTCACGATTACCACTGCCACCAGAGGAGTTTTGACTTTGATTACTGTTCCCATTATTGTTATTATTGTTGCTATTGCCATCATTGTTGGTGTTACCAGAGGGAGATGGGTTGTTACTATTATTGTTATTGTTATTATTATTGAGGGTAGGAGTAGGATTTTGATTTCCGTTATTTGCATCTCCTGTAGCAGGCATAGGACTGTTCCCATTGCCATTGTTATTGCTGGCTGGATTAGAATTATTTCCATTGTTATTATTGTTATTATTGTTATTATTGCTATTATTATTATTATTGTTATTATTATTATTATTTCCAGATGGAACTGGATTCAATTCACGATTACCACTGCCACCAGAGGAGTTTTGACTTTGATTACTGTTCCCATTATTGTTATTATTGTTGCTATTGTTGTTATTACCATCATTGTTGGTGTTACCAGAGGGAGATGGGTTGTTACTATTATTGTTATTGTTATTATTATTGAGGGTAGGCGTAGGATTTTGATTTCCGTTATTTGCATCTCCTGTAGCAGGCATAGGACTGTTTCCATTGCTATTATTATTGTTGGAAGGGTTAGAATTATTTCCATTGTTATTATTATTATTATTTCCAGATGGAACTGGATTCAATTCACGATTACTACTGCCACCAGAGGAGTTTTGACTTTGATTGCTGTTCCCATTATTATTGTTGTTGCTACCAGATGGAGATGGATTGTTGCCATTATTGTTATTATTACTGTTATTACCGCTATTTTCACTATTTCCATTATTGTTGTTATTGCTACCTGAAGGAGAGGGATTGCTTCCATTGTTATTGCCGTTATTGCCATTATTACTGCTACTTGAAGAAGATGAGTTATTTCCATTGTTACCGCCATTGCTGTTATTGTTGTTATTGCTATTATTGCCGTTGTTTCCATTATTGTTGCTATTAGCGCCAGAAGGAGATGGATTGTTTCCATTGTTATTTGAAGGAGTTGGATTATTACCAGATTGAGACCCACTTCCGCCATTATTTCCATTTGGATTATAATCAACTCTATCAAAAATTTCTGGTAAACGACCTTGATCTCCAGGCTTGAGATTATTATAGCTGTTGTATTGAGCGTTAATTGAAGCAAAGTTCAACTGGCAAGAGTTACAAACATCAGAATTTTGGCCCTTGCAGAAGCCTATATTTTGACAAGCTTCCAAAATGTTAGAGGTTTGTCCATTAGCCAAACTGCAGAGTAAAATAGTAGATAAACAGCTATTAGTAAACTTCATAGAAATGATTATAAAAATTTAGATTTAGATTTAGATTTAAAAAACATATTGCTAAAAAATGAGTATTTATACCTTAAATATTAATTAGACATCAAACATGGTTAATTGATTAATTAATTTTTAATGTTAATTGCATAAAATTTTTATTGTTTATCTTAAGATAAAAACTGAATGAAAATTAAGATTAATATAAAATTGAATTATTGTACCTATATATAAATTAGTTTAGTATCATGCAAAACAGCAACTTCAATTTTATAACTAGTTCTTCTAAAAAATTTTAGCAATAGCAAACTAAATATTGGTATTATACTATTTACCAAGTTTACTGTGTTGTTTTTTGAAACTATAACTTGCATATAATATTAAATTGAGTCAGCTAATTAGTGTGATTTCATAATTATTAAATTTTGATGTTATTAGCTATACTCTTAGTTATTATCACAAAATTCTATCAATTCAAAGATTTCAAAAACTTTTATAACACCAATCTTTATTTTTGTGTGTATATTATAAATTTATATTTAAGTAGTGTTAGTTGAAATAATTTAAATACATATTATACTTGTATCCTAGTAATATTATGATAAATCTGTATTTGTTTTTTATAACCATAAAAATCAGATCATAGTTCAAGCGTAATATACAATATCCATGTTATTGAAACTCGTGTTGCGCATATTAGCTCGTTTAACTATTTTAGTGAATGTTTACAATATAAAACATGTAGCTAGTATCATAGGTTTACAGATACCGCCCGTTATAATAATAAAGTTGGGTGATCAAAGCGTGTAGTTATATTGGTAAGATACAGCACTTTGCATAATTTTTTGATTTATAATAGTTAATATAGCATGAAGATATGGGCTTTTTTCACCCATCTTTATTATTATAACGAGCGGTATCTGTAAATATTAAAAATATACCTCTAAATTAAAACAGGTTCAACAACATTACAGTATTGGATATCATAATTAATTCAAATTATAATAATTCATTTTTTATATTCTTAAATTTATTATCTAATTAATATTGCATTTAAGATTGATTTTTCCAAATTAGACTTGCAAATTTTTTTCGTTGTCTATTCTGGTATTTAAAAATATTAATCAAATAATTAAATATAAAATTATTTGCAATACTTTTTCATGATTTATTATTCATAAAGTATTTATTGTTTAATGAAAGCTTATCTATGATGAAGTGCATTAATAACCACTTATTGGCTATTTGAATAATAATAAATAGTTCAGATTATTTATTTATCATTCAGATAATATTTCAAAATTAGCTATATAAATATACACCATTTAACTATAAATTAATATGATAAACTCTTATAAAATTATCTGTAAGTGCAGTTTTAAGATTGAATATTGTCACGTCAAAAACAGCGCATAATAAAATATGCAAGAATTAGCTTCGTTTAACAGAAAAAATTAAATCTATAAATTTGCTTTACATTTAATTTAAACTTGGTTGATTAGTTGATTAGTTGATTAGTTGATTATGTAACAGTTAATTAAATTGAACACTTTTTAAGTAAAGTATAAATAAACCGTTTTGAATTTAGGTGAGTTAATGAATTATAATAGCTTGTCACTTTTTAGCTGCGATGTTTTGTTGCGCATTATTTATTTAATAATCCTGTTTCAATTTATTATTTCTATCTATCAGTAAGGCAATAAGTTTTTGATTTGCGTTTGTTAAGTCTTTTCGTCAATTTTTACAAAAACTAGACAATTTTAATTTATTTATGAAGTATTTAACAAACAAAAATTAAGAATTTATCAGTTGGAGCTATAGTTTAAGTACTATTGCTAAGTAAATGATATAACATATATTGAATCGTTTAGATTTAAATATATACGTGTGTGTACATATCAAACTTCTATGTCTATAAAATGAGGTGTTTCTGTACACTGTATATTAAAAATAATAACAAACAAAAAAGCTTTAGAGTATTTACAAAGATAAATAAAATTTAAAAGCGATATATAGCAAAATAATATGATAGCTTTATGAGAGAAAATAGACCAACCTAAGGTTTTAAAAATTGATTTAATCTTATAACGATTCCACCAGGGATCGAACCTGGAATCTCTTGATCCGTAGTCAAGCGCCTTATCCATTTGGCCATGGAACCTTATGAATTCATTCAATTATTATTTTAATGTAATAAACATTTAGTTTTAAATTTTTAATTAACTTTTTACTATCCCAATTTATTAATTACTTTATATGCCCAGTTTAATTTAACCTTTATCTGTTAATTTTTATCTATATCTTCTTTATATACACTTCATTGCCTTTTTACTCTATCTTCTGCTATCATTTCTGTAATATTTAATATTAATTACGTTTTTCATTATCCTGATCACATCTTTAAATATATTAGCCATGTCTACCTAAACTTTATCTAACAATTGTATTTATCATTGTATAAACCACATTCAGTTTGAGAAAGCTATAGATGCGTAGAGCTATAGAGGTTATTCTATATCATAAAAGTTTAGATAATGAAAAGCTTGTGATTACTTAAAAATATACTTTTACTAAGAACCAAGTTTTATTTCAAGCTAATAAACCCTTAATTAACCTAATTAACTTAGTGATCACATCGGACCCATCTATTATTAAGCCATCAATCAATTTTTAATATTAATTGAGAGTTTTTTACTATAAGTATTTTTGATTAATGTGCGAATTAGAGGATGTTAACATGGTTTAAATTAAAGTTATTAACTAGTTTAAAAGGAGCTTAATTTTAACATTTTATACTAATACGTTATATTTATAAAACATCAGTTCTAATTGGCTAAGATTAAATGATATGGATATTGAATTTAGTTAAACCTCAACTGATAAAATTTATATGATGTATATATAAGGAAGGAAATGTAAGTTGAAATATATTGTACCATGTATCTAAAAATACATATCAATAATAAAAATTGGCAATTATCATCCCACTTTGGAGTAACAACCTCTTTTCAATTTCCCCTAATCCTCAATTTATTTGTTTACAGTTTTACTCTACTCAGTGTGCTATTGGATAATTCTCAAAAATGTAAACAAACAAAAATGGTTGTGATTTATTAAACTTTATACCCGCTTAACTTTTATTATTTTAAAGGGACCAATTTAATTTGAGACTTATTAAGTGCTATTAAAATTGGGTGGATCATCGCTTTAAATCTGCTTTGATCATGATCATCATACAAAGGATATACGTGAGCTGAGCTTAATATGTTAAAAATCAAACGTACTATAAAATATTATTCAAAATTATTCAAAAAACATCTATAACTAATCATAGATATCTTGTAATTACTATTGTTTGATAATTGAGTAATTTTAAAACTGTGCTATTCTAAATGATTCACAATTATATACAATTATCCAATTAAAGCACACATTAATACTCTGCTCTAATTTACTCAACAATAGAGTTAAATATCTATAACTTTCTATCTTTGAGCATTTTTTAAAATTAAAATGACTTAGCACTAATACCCCTCAAGCCCCTATTATCCAAATAGCAATTCAAAAGAATATCACCAGCTTGGTGAAATAGTTCGATTATCAATAAGAGTGCATATTAATATTAAATCAGCATTTTATTCATATTCAACCAGTTCTAGCTAGCATATGTATAGATTGTGGATCTGTTATTAGAGGCTATTTTATATGTTTATTAATTATGCTTATTCGCCAACTTTTCGAATTATTTGATTAATATAATTAGCTGTCACTCAACTAACCTGATTTTAATCTTAATTTGGCGATCATAAAGATCCAGCAATCAATTTTACTCTATTAAAGAAGCCTTAAATGATTAATCAATTTGTTATATTAAGCTAGTTAATGGGGTGTATTATATAGTCAAGAAGGTGTAATTCATACATTCAATTATTGCTCAAAAACTAGCTCTTTAGTGTGATTGGGTAGTTTTTGTTTCAAAGTCACTTGACTATACAGGTGGATTTCTTGGTTGGCTGCATTTATTTGGAAACCCTGAATATGCGAAATTCAAATGAGCCAATCAAACTAATTAATCCTAATTTCCATATTTATTTATTTTGAATTGAAGGGAATGATGATGAATGATAGGATTACTATTATTAATACTAGGGCAGAGTTAAATCTGAATGTGTTTTAATTACTAGAAATTCAGTGATAATCAGCTAATTTGGATGCGAACCTGATTGGTCGATTCTTAAAATTACCAGAAATTCAAGAAATTTTATTGGTTGGCAGCTTGAATGGGGGATTCATATAAATTGGAATGGGTGGGCAATGGAGAGGTCACTTTTGTTTACATTTTCCAATATTCAGAGTGAATAAGTGTTATCCGTTCAATTTAGAACTTTAATCAGCTTTTGGGTATCTTATTCCCCCACATCTCGAATCTCCCTCCACATCCTGGCATATTCTTTAGGCCTCTTTTATCCAGCAACAGTTAATCTCAGCCTTAATAGAGTTCTCTCTTCATTCCCAACTAGGGATATTCCAATTATATTTCTTTGTTGTGGTATTGTTGTCACTTAGTATCGCTTACTTTTCTTAGACCAACCGAATTCTGTGGGGAAAGTTATCG
The DNA here is from genome assembly GCA_001566745.1 of Conidiobolus coronatus NRRL 28638. NCBI lineage: Eukaryota > Fungi > Entomophthoromycota > Entomophthoromycetes > Entomophthorales > Conidiobolaceae > Conidiobolus > Conidiobolus coronatus. The sequence goes on from KQ964524.1 coordinate 56,703, forward strand.
TCTTTTTTCTCACTATTAAGCACTAGTAGCCCTTTAATCCATCCCAAGAATATCAGTTTAAGTTTTATTACTCTGCTTTAATTTCCGATCCAAGTTTGGTTGATTCCTTTAGTTAATTGACCAATTCCTAACCAAAACTAATCCCTACACTTGTTGAATTATTGTTTACCTTTTTCTAGTTTATTCCTATTAACCCTCTATTAGAGTGATTAATTCTCCACACTCTATTCTTATTCTTTCCTAATTGGATCATCGTTCCTTGTTCTCATATTTAAACAGCGATCATCCTTTGTTTCCTCTTTGTTCTTTGCACTCTCAAACAACCACCACCACCTTAATTCTCCCTAACTGTAAAATGGAGTTTTCTACGGTTGGTCGTAGTCCCGGCGACTCGACCTCCCCCTTTTCTAACGTGTCGCTCTCTGATAGCTTGACTCACTCTCTCCACTCTTCTTCAGCTCCTTTCGTTCCATTACAATCCAAACAACTCGGCAATGAACCCATATCTAAACGACTGCCACCTGCCGGCCAGTTAGCCAAAAAATCATCCAAATCTAATAACGAATTATCAAAATCTCCTAGTTCAAAAGGTAATTATTATTCACTTTAAAATATTCCCCCAAGCATAAAAGATAATCTCTTCGCTGCATATACCCTTAAGGATTTAATACTAATGTACTTATTTTATAGTTCAACACGTGCCTTGTAAATTTTTCAAAAACGGCGCTTGTACAGCAGGAAAAAACTGTGTTTTCTCTCACTCAAAAGATGTTGAACCAGAAAATTTACTCTGTAAATACTATACAAAAGGAAATTGTAAATTTGGCAATAAATGTGCTTTATCGCACGGACTTGCTGATAAAAACAAACCAAGTAACACTCCTAATAACAATCGAAAACAGTCCACTAGAAATAACACTTCAGGTCAAAGTATCCCGAGACCCCCTATGTCTGACCCCAGTTCTCAGTTTCTCAAAGATCAATCTGCTCTGGAAGCTGAGATCGAGAGTAAACTGAGTATGTTCAAGCTAGACGATACCAATCTTTCTATGTCGCAGACTACTTTCAGTGGTTATCCATCTTTCACCACTTCTAGCTTTACCAATAGCATCCCAGCAAGGCCTTCACTTTATCCCAGCTTGGCTCCTCTTAAGAAGAGCTCTTTCTCTGAAGCACCACATATGACTAGTCAGCCTTCTTTTTCGATGTTTGCAAATTCTTTAAATAGTCCTAACTTTGGACTTCCTAACCTTGAGCGTAGTAACTTTATATCCAGACCTTTAGCTCCAATCCATTCTGGAAACGTTTCTAGGTCCACAAATCAATATGTCAACTTTCTCTCTGACGATGAAGAATCCCATTTATCATATCTCCAGCCCAACCCCTCTCATTTCCGTATGAACCCGCATAGTAATTTTAGCTTGCATTCTCATCAACAGTTAGGTGGAAATCACCCTTCTGGGAACTTTAGTTCTTTCCAGCAACAAGCAGAAACTAGCGGAATCCTACCGTCTTCTTTAGACGAGCTTTTAACTCCAAGGGAGCTTTCTCTAAGAAACACCTCTAATCCAACTTCATCACCACAAGCTTTTTCTAACTCACGTTTACAAAGCCACTTCCCTTGGAATAATCATGGATTTCCGGACTCTTCTGGGCCAACTCCTATTTCCTTGAGAAATACACAAAATGCGGTCGATGGCTCAAGCGTTTTGGGTAGCTCACTTCCAGCAGGATCATCTCTTGGTATCTCTAATCATCATAGAGACGATTCTTCGCTCCCAAATGGTTTACGAATCCATAATGACAGACTTAGACAGAATCACGAGTTAGATGCTGATCATGATCACCTTCATACCACGAGCAGTACTACTGATGATGAGGATGAAGTTAATACATTTCAAATGGAAGGAGAAGATAATTACTGGTCCATAATGTCACCTTCACAAACTGGAATACCGCACACTGCCATTTAATCTACTTCCTATTCTTGTTAATATCACAACAAAAATCATTATAACTCGAACCAAATACCTATCTAATATCATTCCCCTACACCTCATTCCTCGTTAGATTACACCTCCGCCACCCCGTATCCGCTCTATACCGATTTTATTTAAATTTAGGCAAATCAGCGTGTATATATTCTTTTAAAAAAATCCCGTAAATCTAATACTTATACAGTAACTCCCTAATCTCTTTTCCATATACTCTTCTCGTCAACCAAAAAAATTTCAAAGTCATATCTCAAACTTTTCTTTTTAAAATTGTTAAGCCTATGTAAATTTTTAATAAAAATGCTATTATTATTCTATCCTTACTAAGCTGAGCATAGTATATTTGTTTGGGGTAATTATTAATTTACTTTAATTAAGAAAATCGTTTATTTGTTTACATTCCTGTTTTGTGTTGTTTTTTAATATCAACAAAAAATATAAACTTATTATTGATGCTTGTTTTTAAGTATAAATTAGAGTATTTTATCTGGAGATGTGTAAATCTCCCATTTGTAGAAGAGTTAAAATTAAATTTGCTAATTAACCAACTAATTCGAATAAACTTATAAACCTATATACCTCCTGTAAGTTTAATTGTATGCTAGCGAATAAATGTATAGTTATACATTTCTAGTTTAAGCTTCTAGCACCAGTTATATTGTGCTCTATTTTTAAATTGAAATAGAATCTTTTATAATTAAATGCAAGCTAGTTTTAATTAGTGGCATTAGATCTACTTGCTATGGCGTGAAATTTAAAGTAAAAATGAACTTCATAATAGCTGATCTAAAGTAGGCAAAATATTAGCTAACTAGTTAAACTATTAGAGATCTTTTTTAGCTTTTGTATGCTACTGGTACAAAATTAATCAATGACTATAATTTAATCAATATTAATAAAAATATGTAAAACATATATTTAGAATTTGATAATAAAACATTTAAGAATCTTAAATAGAAATTGTTTTTTAGATTTCTGCTTAAAGAAATTTTTAATTAATAATATTGATTTATTAATTTTATTAAAAAGTAAAAACTGGAATTAAAATATAAAAGTCATAGATTAAAGATAATAAGTGATAATACTTGTAGATTTAAATTTCTAGATTGAATCTAAGATATAATGGAATAGAACAAGTGATTTGTTAAAGTTAATCAAAATTCTCATATAAGTTCAGTTTTTTGATTAAAAATGTGGCTTTGCTATGAGCTGGTTAATAATAGGCTGCATTAATCTAGCCAAGGAATTGACCTAGTATAAATTCGAAAGGTAATCATATCGCACTCTCTATCTCAATTAGAGTTAAAAATAGCTTCTTTAGTCTTATCAAAAATTCAGTTTTCATAATCTTATTTAATGATAGTATTTGGATAATGAGAATATTAAATGTTAAAGTTTGAATTTTATGAGAATTTTTTCAAATTAGATATGTTAAATATTGAGTTTATTGCTTAAGTTTTCAAGTGGATAGTCTAACAGTATCATAGTACCTAGTACAATGAATAGCTAAAAACTTATGTAGTGCTTATTAGCCTCGCTCAATTTTAGTTAACACAAAAAATCAATGTACAAAGTTTAATATAAAATTAATATTAATCTGGCTAGTTTTTGTTAAATATATAAGATTTAAGGAAATTTTACATCTCCTATAACTTTAATTTGGATTAATTTGCATATTTAACTAGATTGTTAGTTTTGAGCGAAGTATCTCCTAATAACCATATAGGAACAACGATAGAAACTTGTTATATTTTACTTTTCTATAGATACACAGTTTATCAGATTATTTGATTTACGTTTATTACTCTTTAATACTATACTAAAATAAACGAATAGATGTGTAATAAGACGCTAATATTAAATATATTTATATAGAGCTGATTTAAAATAATTTAGAGCAATATTGTAATATATTTAAATTTGTATATCTTCGTAGCTATGATATACAACTATTATACAAGTGATTCTGGTTAATTTAACTTTAACAAAGAGAGATAGTATTTATAAGAAAAAGCTGATGATACAATATTAAAATACTATATAATTAACTTTAACTAATAAAAGATAATGTTTAATAAGCTTTAAGCAGTTAAAAATGGAAAAAATTGTATGTTTGCTATATATAATTTTTTTGACAAAATCCCCTCAATTTAACATGAATCACTATTATATATTGTAGTGCTAAAGATTAACTATGCATAACTTATTTATAAATAATAAAATTCAATATTCCAAATAAACAATTTTTTAAATATCTAGTTCAAGTTATTCCTTT
>KQ964524.1:67542-81540 GCA_001566745.1 Conidiobolus coronatus NRRL 28638
TTACCTAATAAAAAGCTAGAGCATGTCACTCAATACTAAATAAAAACTAATCAATAGTTCATTATTAATTAATTAATTTAATAGCAAGCAAGTCATAAGACTAATATATTATTTAATATAAATATATCAAGTATACTACTTATAGTATACAAAATTAAATTAATAAAAATATGATAAAAATAAATAAATTTACTTATTGTACAAATTTAATCAAGTTTAAAGTTATTAACTATAGTACAATAGTTAACTCAAACGTAATAAAACCTAATAAAGTAAAATAAACAAGCTATGTTTTATATATTAAAAACTAATAAATTTATTAGAAAAAAATATTTGTTTCCAATTTAACAAGTCCACATTGGAATTTGTCTATTGAAGAGTGGTAATAAAGAATTAATATATTTTTTATCTTAAATTAATTTTAGAAGGTTATTTAGAAAGAATAAGGATATAAGTCATATAGGGTACTTTTACAGAAATGAGCCCTGTGTAGTTATTGGTAGAAACCAAGTAATATTTTATATAATATATTGTTAACAATCACTAATTCCCAGATAGAATCCCTTTAAAGAGTGCAACTTAGAGCAAATGGTAACAGATAGTATAACTCTAATTCGTCGTAATTCTGGAGGTGGCGCCGTATACCATGATTATGGGAATTCAAACTATTGTATAATGGTGCCTAGAGAGGAATTCAAAAGAGAAACGAATTCTAAGCTGGTTAGTGATACTCTTAATAAATTGGGGTGTCCTACATACTTAACCCCAAGAAATGATATAGCAGTTAATGGGAGTAAAATTTCTGGAAGTGCTTATAAAATAGCTGGCGAAAAGGCTTACCATCATGGGACTATGTTATTAGGAAGTGATTTAAGTAAGTTGATGAAGTATTTGACTACTAATAGGGTAATTTAATTTATATTGTAAAATCAACATATTAACGATTTATAGATTAATATGACAGTATCAAAGGGAATAGAAAGCGTTCGTAGTAATGTAATTAATCTAAACAGCTTTAATCAAAACTTGGACCACAAACTATTTTGGGGATCTGTAGCAAAGTCTTTTGATAACCACTATTTACCAAACCAAATTGCTGAAGTAATTTAAACTCAAATGATTATACTATAATATTAATTTGATATTTAGATAGAAATTTTAGATGAAGAATTTTGTAAAAACAACGAATTTATTGTAGAAAGCTATAATAAGTTAAAGGTAAAATAATTGTATTATGTTACGAATTTTTACTAATTAATAACAGTCTTGGGATTGGACATATGGCCAAACACCTGAGTTCAAGCAAAAAATCAACTTAAACTTTAAAAACTCTGATAAATTGGTAATCTAAGTAACTAAATATTTTCTAATTAACTAACATTCTATCAGGAATTGGACTTAATCTGTAAAAATTCCATTATTAAAGAGTTTAAATTAAGTAACGATGATGATGAGATTAGCAAGCATTTTGATAATATATTATATAGTATTAATGCTCACTTAAAAGGTAATAATATAGTATTAGCACAAATTAATCTGTTTATTGATCACTAATCTAGGTACCAAGTATGACCCTCTAAGCTTGAAGCACCAGCTAAACTCAAAGGTTTTAAATGACCCAATTTTTGAAAAACCTGACTCTTATAGTGGTAATCCTTTAGAGTGGATTGACTTAATGAGACAGATAGTTAATCAAATGTAATAAAAACGTATATTTATTTGATTAAAGTTTTAATTTTGAATTATATTGATTATGATACATGTTGATTTATGCTAAATTTGAAGAAGTAGCTAATTTTTATAAGTATTGTGTTTGCCTAGTTTCATACAGTCTTGATAATATCGTAATAAATGCCAAATATAGTTTGATAAAAGATTAATTACTGACGCGATGATGAGGAATGAGGATCTCTATGTCTGCGTTCCTCAGGTGCTCCCTCGTATTTGTGCTGCCTATGAGCTCGAGGATCGCTGGGATCTCTAGGTCTACTGTGTTTGGAACTTTGATGATGCTCTGAATGCTGCTTTGAAGAGCTAGAGCGGTGCTTCTCAGAATCGCGATGTTGATGTTGATGTTGTTGAGATGAGTGATGGGAGGAAGTAACATCAGGAGTGGCATGGCCGCTTCGAGATTTTTTGGCCTCTCTATACTCGCGCTCATCCATAGTTCGGTGTTTGCTAGAGCTCTTGGATTCTTGACGTTGTTGAGGTAATGGTTGACCATTCTCGTCTAGTTGACGTTTACTTCTGTGGTGTTCATGATGCTCTCTTGAGTGCTTACTAGATGAAACGTGCTCAGGATCTCTGCGACGAGCGGAAGAATCAGGATTCTCTGAATGGCGTGAAGGCGTCCCAGATCCAGAGTGGGCATGTCGATGGTGAGAGCGATTAGGATCTATAGGAGTTGTGGAAGAAGTTACCGGGATAGATTTTGAATGATGTTCACCTTCTTTATGAGATTTGTGATGCTCTTTGTGCCTGCTTGAGCTCTGACCTTCAGGTCTTTGACGAGAAGGATCTTTAGAACGGTCCTTGTGCTTAGAGCTTTCATCCCTGTGTGCTCTAGACTGGCCTTCTTCCACTGTAACTTTAGGCGAACCTGCTTCTGAGCGCCTGGAGCGTGAGCTGGAACGTTTAATAGCTGATGGGGCGTTGGGATCTTCCATCTGCCTATGCTTAGGTCTTGGATGCTCTTCTGGATGTCGTGAATGGCGACTCTTTTCCATTTCTTCTCTAGTGCCCTGAGAGCTATGAGAGCGATGCTCTTGAGATGGAGCAAGTTGGTTGGAAGACCCACTGTGTCTAGGGACTTGCTGAGAACTTGACCTTTGTTTAAGTTCTACAACATCCGATGATGGAGGTCTTTGGGATTTATGTTGACTTGATGACCTCATTGAAGGATCAACAGGTGTTCTTGACCTTCTCTCATCAATACCTGCTTCACGTTCAATAGGAGTACTCTGCTTCATACGTGGCATTTCTTCTTTAGGCTTTTTAGGAGCATGAGCTTCGTTAAACTTTTGCAAATATTTTTCATCTACCCAGTTGCTTATATCCATAGGCTTGCGAGAGAATGGCTCACTTAAAGATCCTTGATCGAATGTAAATATATTACTTAATCTATACTTATTAATAGGCTTAATTTCTACATTTAAAGCGGGATTATGATATAGTAGATCGTGGAGCACTCTACTCGTTTCAGGTACTGTATGAACTCCAGGGGTATTTTGGAGCCAAGGAGAGTAGTCTCCTGTCCATGGTATTTTGTCTTCATTATCAATATATGGCTTTACATATTTATCATAATCAGGTCTTAAGCCAGTTTTTGTGATTAAACACGTTGTAGGATCAAATTCTGGTACTTGAGTCTTTGGTTTCAAATAAAGCAACGGTGGAGAATCTGGAGGTGTTTCTTTATTCAATAAAGTATCGTTTGTCGATTCATTTTCCACTTTAATTTGAGTATTTTCTAATGAGTCCATTTGATAATAAAGTTAGCCTTTTTATAATAGTATAGTTTAGATTTAATTATATTCAATAATAGTTTATAGTTTGAAGAATAAATAAAAAATAAATATACAGCTTAAAACAATAAAATTATAAAAGTTAGTGAGAAAGAAAGAAAAATTTTATACAATATTTAATTATATTTTTATATTAGGTTTTTATCTTAATTTTTTATAATTAAGCTTTTGAATTTTTTTTATTGTTACTTAATTTTTTAGATTAACCAAGTAATTTATCTGAATTTATTATTAACTAGATGATAAAAATTTATGGGATTATATAGTTTTTATTAGTTGAGTGTGGATGTAATAAAATTTAAATACAAATGTTTGCTTATTTAAATATTGATAGTGTTTTTAATTTCTAATAATACTTTTGAATGTAGCTGCAATTCCGCTAGAATAATAAATCCAGGTGGCATTTTTATCATTAATTATTTATATATACGCCTATATGAAATAAGAGACATCACCATAACAACTAATTTAGCTTTTAACAATAATATCTTATAAAAAATTAGCCTCAGAAATAAAACATTATAGTATACTTCATCTTACATACTTGATATCAATAATGCGATTGTTGTAATGATTAAGGCAGTTTAAAAGATGAGAATATTATATATTTATATGACTAATAAAAATCTTAACCTAGCGCTATTTACATAATAAATATGAAAGATGATGGTTAACGTGAGGACAAGTTTGTCCAAAATTTTTTACATGGAAAATTTACAATATTTTAGATTTTCAGTTGCTTAAAGCTAATTAAAAATGATCTTTTATTAATTAAAGCTGATAATATAGTATTTTAACATGATATTATTATCAATTCTCTATCAAATAAGCGCTATAACGATGAAAACTCGGTTATAAAAATTTAAATTTTGAACTGATCACATACAATATTTAAACTGAGTTAACTATAATCTTTCACATATCTACAAAAAATCTAAACCTTTCACTTTACACCAATACTATTTTAATTATCTCAATTAATTGTTAGATTAATAATACAAATCCCATAAATTTAATTAATAAAACTTTTTATTAAATCCTACTAAAACTTGCCTAAATTTTGTAACATAATAAAATAAAAGAATAAGAGAATACAATATAGACCTAATAGTAAATAATTCACCGTAAAAATATTCTTATATAATATATAATCTTTCTTTTTTGTATCTCTTTTTTATTTTGTATAGAATTATTTAATATATATTATTATGTCACCTAGAAAAGGTTCAGCAAAGGTAGATAACACAGGGAAGGGGGAAGAGTTAAAGAATAATAACTCAACAGAGAACGGAAAGCAAAATGGCACTAAAGCCCATTTAGACGATATTGACCCCAACTACGTTCAGTCAAATGTTAGTCTTGCTGACCACTTTAAAGGCGAAGATTTAAACGCTCCAATTAAAACCATAGAAGTAAACAATTCTTTATTATAATTTTAATTTGAAGATTAATATTTATTAATTTAGGACAAATGGAAATTATTACCCGCTTACTTACAAGTTAAAGGTTTAGTCAAGCAACATTTAGACTCCTTTAACTATTTCATAGACGTTGAAGTTAAAAAATTATTAAAGCTAATAACTTAATTATGAGTGACGTTGATAGAAGTTTTTATTTAAGATATACCTCCGTTACAGTTGGCACACCAGAAAGAATGGATCAAAATGCTTATGATAGAGTTATTACTCCCCAAGAGTGTAGATTAAGAGATTTAACTTATTCTGCAAATATTTTAGTTGACGTTGAGTACACTAAAGGCGATCAAGTTTGCTTTATGAAGGGAATTTCAATTGGTAGATTACCCGTTATGTTACGTAGTAATATTTGTGTATTAAAGGGTAAAACCGATGACCAAATGGCTCAAGCTAGAGAATGTCCCTTGGATCCTGGAGGTTATTTCATTATTAGAGGTACTGAAAAAGTTATTCTAGTTCAAGAACAGTTATCTAAAAATCGTATTATTGTTGAAAAGGACTCTAAAGGAATGATGTTGGCTTCAGTAACTTCTAGTAACATGGAACTTAAAACTAAAACATATGTAGTTACTAAGAAGGAATGTTACTATCTTAAACATAATAGCTTCACTGAAGAAATTCCCGTTGTTATTGCTATGAAGGCTATGGGAATGGAAAGTGATAGAGAAATCTCACATTTAGTAGGTGGTACAGATCACCATTTCACCTCAAAGTTCTCTCCCAGTATTGAAGAAGCTGCCAAATTAGGTGTTTTCACACGCCAACAAGCTTTAGAGTATATCGGTTCTAAAGTTAGACCTGTTAAGAGCTTCTCAGCTGATAAGCAAAAACTCACACCTTCAGAGCAAGCTCTCAATACCTTATTCGAAACCATTTTAACCCATGTACCAGTTATCAATATGAACTTCCGTCCTAAAATCCTTCTCATTGCTACAATGGTACGCAGAGTTATTATTTCTGTTATTAATGGAAATAGTCGAAGATGACAGAGATTACGTTGGTAACAAGCGTTTGGAATTAGCTGGTCAGCTTCTCTCTTTATTATTTGAAGATTTATTCAAAACTTTTAATAGTTTAGTAAAGAGTACAATTGATAAAAATCTTAAAAAGAATAACTCAGCATCTAGATTCGATGCAGCTCAATCACTTAAATTCCATGGTGAAGTTATTACAGGAGGGTTTTCTAGAGCTATTTCCTCTGGTAATTGGAATATTAAACGTTTCAGAATGGATAGAGCAGGTATTACCCACGTTTTATCCAGATTATCCTATATTAGTGCTTTAGGTATGATGACTCGTATTTCTTCTCAATTCGAAAAAACTAGAAAAGTTTCTGGTCCTCGTTCCCTTCAAATGTCTCAATGGGGTATGTTATGTCCTTCTGACACCCCTGAAGGTGAAGCTTGTGGTCTCGTTAAGAATTTAGCTTTAATGACTCATATTACTACTGACGATGAAGAAGAGCCTATGAAGAGATTGATTTTCATGCTTGGTGTTGAAGATATTCACTTATTCTCCGGATCTGAACTTTACCAACCCGATACCTATGTAGTAGTTCTAAATGGTACTTTAATAGGTTTAACAAATCAAAAACAACGTATTGTAGATCAATTCCGTAAATTACGTCGTAAAGGTTTATTCTCTGCTTTTGTTAGTATTTACGTTAACTTATCCCAATCAACAATCAATATTTCTTCAGATGCTGGTCGTATTTGTAGACCTTTGATTATTGTCGAAAATGGTAAGCCTAAGGTTGAGCAACGTCATATCGATAAATTAAAGGCTGGTGAATACGTTTTCGATGACTTCTTAAAATTAGGCTTAGTAGAATACTTAGATGTTAATGAAGAATCAGATTGTTTAATTGCAGTTTATGAAAGAGAAATTAAGCCCAATACCACCCATTTAGAAATTGAACCTTTTACCGTACTTGGTGCTGTTGCTGGTTTGATTCCTTACCCTCATCACAATCAATCTCCTCGTAATACTTACCAATGTGCTATGGGTAAACAAGCTATTGGTGCTATTGCCTATAATCAATTAGACCGTATTGATACTTTACTCTATTTAATGGTCTATCCTCAACAGCCTATGGTTAAGACAAAGACAATTGAGTTAATTGGCTATGATAAATTACCAGCTGGTCAAAATGCTTGTGTAGCAGTTATGAGTTACTCAGGTTACGATATTGAAGATGCTTTAGTTCTTAATAAGGCCTCCGTTGATAGAGGCTTTGGTAGATGTCAAGTTATGAAGAAATATGCTACTTTAGTTCGCAAATATCCAAATGGAACTAAAGACGTAATTGATGGTGTTCAAATGCATGGAGCTCCCGCTCATGCTCTTGAAAAGTATTCTGAATTAGATCCCGATGGCTTTGCTTTTGTAGGTTCTAAACTCGAATCTGGAAAAGTTATCGTTAATAAAAGAAGTCCAACCAATATTACTGGAGAAGTACCCGCTGGAGGACAAGATCTTAAGCCTACTCCCATTACCTATAAATCACCTGAACCTGGTTACGTTGATAAGATTTTGGTTACCTCTTCAGATTCTGAACAAAATCTTATTAAGGTTCTTGTTCGTCAAACTCGTCGTCCAGAATTAGGAGATAAATTCTCTAGTCGTCACGGACAAAAGGGTGTTTGTGGTATTATTGTTGGTCAAGAAGATATGCCATTCTCAGATATTGGTATGTATCCTGATATTATTATGAACCCTCACGGTTTCCCCTCCCGTATGACAGTAGGTAAGATGATAGAATTGTTAGCAGGTAAAGCTGGTGTCCTAAATGGTGAACTACAATATGGTACAGCTTTTGGAGGTTCTAAGGTTGAGGATATGAGCAGAATTTTAGTTGAAAATGGCTTCTCATACTCTGGAAAAGATTTTGTAACTTCAGGTATTACTGGAGAACCTTTAAATGCTTATATCTTCTTTGGACCTATTTATTATCAAAAGTTGAAGCATATGGTAATGGACAAGATGCACGCTCGTTCTACAGGTCCAGTTCAATCACTCACAAGACAGCCAACTGAAGGTCGTGCTAAAGATGGTGGTCTTCGTTTAGGTGAAATGGAACGTGATTGTTTAATTGGTTATGGTGCTTCTAGGTTAATTCTTGAGCGTTTAATGATCTCTTCCGATTCCTTTGAAGTATCTGTTTGTGAAGAGTGTGGCTTAATCGCTTATAAAGGCTGGTGTCAACATTGTAAAACACCTAAAAAAGTAATGCAAGTTAAAATCCCTTATGCAGCTAAATTACTCTTCCAAGAACTTTTATCAATGAATATTGCTCCAAGATTAATTTTGGAAAATTGTTAACCTGGATACACATAGATGAAAAAATAATACTCTAATACTATTAAAATAATATAGTATTAAATATTGCCATATTAGTACATTAAAATTAATTTATAACTCTTTAAATATTTTTTCGTTTTTTAATTTAGAATTGATAATAATTTAATATTGAATGAAATGTTTATTATTATATTTATGCTCTTATTTTGTAGAGTTAATTGAATATTTAACTATTATTTAATCTATGCAATATCTTTAATAATAATGATTGAGTTAAAATTGCACATTTATTAAATTCACTTTTCCTGCGTATACTTGCTAAAAATATTTAATATAGCTGAGTTAATTTAGATTAAAAGGTTTTTAAATATGTTCAATATTATGCAAAAATGCGAGACTATAGCTTTATTAGAATGCTTTGATATATATTTTTCAGAGTCATTGACTGATTTATGAGTTAGTTAATAAAAATATTTAAAAACATTATAAAACATATAGTTTAAACTATTTCTGTATATGTTATAAACTTTTATATGAAGCGAGATTATTAATATTAGTTTATTTTGATTTAATTAAAGTGTTTAAGTAAGTAGTTAATAACATTACATGCATAGAAAAATAAACATAGCTTTATTATTATTTAGTATTATGATAAATCCAGAATATATAATTAATTATAGCTAACAGTATATATATGAAAAACCTTATGTGATTGATATTTGACATTATTAAGTTAAATACAATGCATTGTATACTCTAGTTTACAAATTTCAAAGCCATAAATATTGCTTAATTATAGCTATATATATTCTAGAAAATATACTATATTTATAGCATTATTAGAATTCTATTTAAAAGAAAAACTTAAAAATGCTACTATTAATCTAAAATAGTTATATTTATAGTTGGCTTGTTAAGTGCGCTTAACTATATATTCGACTTTATTATTATAGTTACAATATCAACAATAAAAACTATACCAATTAATACAAAAAATCCAATAAAAATTATTATTATAAGCTAGTCAATTCTAGTAATTTACTATTAACTTTAATAAAATTAGTCAAAATTCTAAGTAATTTGCACCATTATTAACTTCTATCTCCTTCCCCTTAATTAAATGAAATAATAATATTGTTGTTTTTTATGTGTTAAAGTTGCCTTAAATAATAATTAAACGTAGTAATTACACTATTGCGCATTATTATAATTTACATCGCTTATTCATCCCTCTAAAACTTATTAAATCACTTTAAACTTTATTTTTTATTTTAGATCTGGGTTAAATCAAGCATTTTAAAGATCTAAATTTATACTACTAAATTTGGAAATTATTAAATTTGTTCAAGATAATAAAATGGATTTTTTTGTTACTTTGGTTTTTAACTTTTTAAAATTAAAATAATAAAATTATGGATTCAAATTACAATTTTAATCAGTTTAGCAGTACTAATAACGATAATAACAATACAATAATAGAGCTGAATGATCATAATCTAATACCCTTAAATGACCCTTTAGTTCAAGCGCCTCCGTTCCCAACTGGAACTCAGCCAGCTCCAATTCCTCCTAACCCTTCTCTTTACTCCAGCTCCGGCCTTGATGTAATAAACCTAATTTGCAAAGTTATAAACAGACCGAATCCAAAGCTACAACTTGGCCCTATAGACTTGAGTTGTTCATTTGTAATATCTAGTGCAACACTACCAGATAATCCTATTTTATACTGCTCACCTAGTTTTGAACAGTTAACAGGGTATAGCAGTAGTGAAATTTTGGGAAAGAATTGTAGATTTTTACAAAGTCCAGAAGGTTACGTAACTCGTGGTAGTCGGAGAAAGTATTGCGATGACAAAAAAGTATTCAAGTTAAAAACAATAATACAAAAGAGTGGAGAAGGACAGGTTGAAATATTAAATTATAAGAAAAATAGACAACCTTTCAGGAATTTGATTACTATAATTAGTATTGGGGAGGGAGGCCACTGGGAGAGTACTAGTGATAAGATCTTGTATGGGGATAAGGAAGAAAAAGTACAGTATTATTTTGGATTTCAAGTTGTAAGTAAAAGTTTTATATTGTTTTATTAATTTGCTAATATTTGCTTTATAGGATATTGTGGAGCAGCCTAATGCTATTTTACAAACTATGAAAGGTAAAAATACAAAGTATATAAAATTAGGAGTTAACTAAATAATATAATTTAGACGGAAGTTACTGTGTTAACTATACTATGTTAACAGTACCAAATTATCTATTCTCGGGTAAAATAAAAATTTGTATAAAAAACAATAACTAACAAGCTACTAGGAGTATCTGAAATGATGTCAAATGTATCACCCAACGTATCTACAATAGATGCTCACCCTCACCTATCTAACAGCAAACAAGCAATGGACTTATACCAAAACCTAAGTGGTAGCAGTGAAAGTAATGGAAGTGCCAGCAAAAGTAGCGAAAAGTGGATAGAAAAACTTCTATTAACATCAAGCTCATTAATTCAAGTAATCACATCAAAAGGGGTATTTGTCTATACATCGAATAAGTGTAAAGAATGGCTAAATTATGATTCTACTGATATTGTAGGGTATAGTTTAAATGATTTTATTCATCCTACAGACTTAATACCCGTTATGAGAGAAGTTAAGGAATGCGAGTTAGATTCTATTTGCTTGTCGTTTAGGATGAAGCATAAGGATAAGGGGTATATTTGGATGGAGAGTGTTGGTAAAGCTTTTTGGGATCCTCCACTTCCTTTAGTTAGTAATTTGGGAACTTCGTCAAATAATGATTCTTCTTCTAGTAAAACTGTAGTTAATCCGCCACCAAATAATGGAAATAGTAGTAGTGGTAGTAAACCAACTAAATATATAGTGTTGTCGGGTAGAATTTTGCCAACTTTCCATTTACCTAGAAAAACACTAAAATCATTAGGGACAACACTTAGTGAAACTGATTTCTGGTTAAAATTAAGTCTTGATGGTGTAATTCTCTTTGGTGATGATAATTCTAAAAAAACCTTAAAAATTCTAGACCCCCTCGATTTCATAGGTAAGTCAGTATATAATTTTTTACCGAATAATCAAATACCAAAAGTTGCAGAAGCTTTTAAAACAGTGTTTTTTAATAGCGAACCACTAAAGATTAGGAATGAGTTTATGCCTGATAGTCAAGTTTCAGGTGCACAAAATAATAATTCATTGGGTGAGTTTATAAGTGTTATTTATCCAGGAACAACAATGGATTCCGATAAACACCCAAGCTTTTTATTACTTCAGTCTAGATTGCTAAATAACAGTACCCAGCCCCCAATTCCTAATTGGATATTTAATTTGATTGATGAGAATGAGGATCTATTTAAAGAGTTCGGTATTAATAGTAGAAATCATTGGGAGTATAGTTTCCATCAACTGAAGAAAGAAAATCAGTGGTTACAGAGTCAAATTGATAATTATAAAAAATAATTTTGAAAAAAATATGTAATTTTAATAAAAATAATTTATGAAATGAAATATTCATTTTTGCTAAGATGTTTTATTATATTAATAATATATAAAACTGATGATAATTATACATGATAAAATAAACTAAAAAAGACTTTTAATGAGAGTCTTTACGCTCATGACCATGCTCATTTGCATGATGATGGTGGGTTTGATCTGCATCAGGACGGATATCCTCCCTACCATGGGCTAAACTCTCACCCTTAAAGCTATATGGATGATGTTTTTCAGTATCTAATTCAGGGTTGGATAAATTTCCCGCGCTGTCATCCATACCAGGTTGATAGGCTGAGTTTACAGTGTCACAATATTTACTCATTTTTGAAAAATTAATATTGGAAATATTTTTCTCTAAGTTTAAAGAATGGGAAAAGGGCTTATATACTACAATAAAGACTTTATTAAATCATAATATTAAACAAATGCTATTTTATGCTATTAGTTTTGTAATAATAAGTCAACTATAAATCATTGCAATTTATTTAATAATAATTAAATCACTTGCATGTTTTTTGTAATGTGATTTAATTTTATTTCACTATAGAAATGTAGAACCATTTTATACTTATTTATTGTTTTAGATTATAATTTTGCTAAAACTGTTAGTTTTGTTGGATTAGATATTAAAAAGGAGGTGAGGTAATATTGTATACTGTATTAATATTTTTAATTTAGGGATTTTAATAGTTAATAATGCTATATCTTTGAGTTTATGGGTTCGTTTGAAAATTTGTCTATAGACAGCATTTCCTTTCAAAATGTGTATGCATCGTTTTAAATCATATATTGGATTCCTTTTTTAGTTCACTCAAATTAGATCTAGTGTGACCTATGTTTTAATTAATCTATCAGAACTCATTTCACAATAGCTTCCAATTCTTTAATGTTAATCATTTAAATTAAAAGCTATTATCATAGATACATTTATTGTATTTCAAAATTATTAATAAATTATATATATTCGCCTGCTTTTTTAATGATAGCTAATAGCTATCAGTATAGCACAAATGTAAATTTTATAGATCTAATATACGAGATACCAGTTAAACTGAGAAAATATTGCTCAGTTTTAATATGCCAAATTTGATAATTTTTATATTTATAATTTTAAAGTTTATTAAATATTAATATTGTTAATTAAAGCTGATAATATATCTATGCTGATACTACAACTTTTCTTTAAATACTGGCTATATGAGTATTAATAGCAATATTATAAAAATATTATAATTTGAAAAGTTTACACAGACTGAGTTAAATTAATTGAACTGTGTATAAATTATCTTTTGTCTTCTAGATTGCACCAGTTTTATATATTAATGCGAGGTTGGTTGATGAGAACTAAAAGTATCTAGTATAATCAATACTTTAAATAATTTTTGTTAAAACTATGAATATGAAAATTTATACATATATAGCAACTAATGATTTTTATTAAGTTTAAGACGTTTTAAAGATAAGTACTTATCTTAATTATAACAAGAATTTCACAAAGTCATCTCTTTATATAATAATAAAAGCGAATCGTGATTCTAAGCTTAGGCAGGTGCACCCTTTTTATTAAATTAATTTACTATAACTAGAGTAACATAGCTCAGGTTTCTAATTAAAGTTATCCCATAATCAATTATCATGGGAATTTATGCATTTATTGTGTAAGACATTAAATATAGCTATTTAATTAACTTTATAAAGACTGAAAAATAATGAGTAAAAAATGATGATTTAATATAATGCACTCCTAAACCTGAATTATTAATATCTTTTTTATCAGATTAAATACGGGAGTATAGTATCTCAATTAGGAAATAATACTTGGAATTTCTATTTATGAACAAATCAAATTGGGTAAAAACTGAAGTATAATTACCAATTCCGTTATTTTTGCCCCTTTTGTATGAGCGAAAGTCATAATTTGCGATTTGATATTATAGCGATTTATCTTATTCGCATTATTCTCAAAATTTGACTTTTCTTGGGTACTGTGCTTGTCTATTAATAACTTGCGCACTTTTGATTATAAATACTCAGTATTTTCGTTTTATGCTCTTCACTTTGCTTTTTTATTTAAAAAAGTAATTTGATATTTATACTTTTGTATACACTGAAACTGTTAAAGAAGTGATATCTTTTATAGCATATTAAATAATATATAAAAATTATTCTATTAAAAATATGTCTAATACTAAAAATCTT
>KQ964526.1:16738-27308 GCA_001566745.1 Conidiobolus coronatus NRRL 28638
GCTTTAACCAGAATCACTCATATAATACATCCTATGTATTTCGATTGAACTTCCAGCTCTTTTTCATTCAGTTGATTCAACAATTTATCACAGAGCTAAATTGATATACTCAATAAACTATTTATTTACAAGATTTATAATTTTTTTCCTCCTAAATTCTCTGTTATTTTTTACTTTTTTAATATATGATATCTTTCTGGCAGCTTGTTTATCTAAAAACAATATGTTAATTGCTGTTATTTATTAACTAAAGCCTATAAAGAGATTTACCATTATATTTTAATCCATTCTCTAATTTTTTGACTCCGATTAGTACTTTATCCTTTTCACATCCATTTTCTTTCACTAAAAATTTGATTAAACCTTCTTCATTAGGTTTGGTCCATTTGAAGTCAGATTGATTTACTTCTTTAACATTGGGCCTTAAGAAAAGTTCACGAGCTTCTTTATAGCTGAAATTATCTGGCAGAGCATATCCCTCAACATCTAAATTCTTTACAATTGTTTCAATGTTACCGTATCGTTTAATCAAATGCAAAGCCTTTCCTGGTCCAATTCCTTGGATAACATCACAATAATCGCACCCCATAAGGATACAGAGATCTACGAAAGATTTTTGATTTATATCTAGTTGCTTTAATACCTCTTTTAAACTAATACGAGAGGCTACAATTTCATTTGAGCCCCACCCAATGAAGTTACGTAGTAGTGTTGGTGATGAAAAAGCTAAAGTATCCAAATCATCGCTAGCAGCGGCAGAAACCACACCAGCTCTGCAAAGAGCAGCACACTGAGCCTCAGCTTCAGATGGTGCTTCGATATAAGGAATTCCCATAAGGTCTAATAGTTTTTTACATTCATTTATATGCTTATAGCTCATTTTGATTGATTTTTTAGCTATTTTTGCTTCATCATATGTTAAATTTGTTGGAATATCAACTTCATCTTGAGATACATGACTAGAAAACTCTTCTCTTTTTATATCTGATTCCATAGGAGTTCCAACTATCTGTTGAACCAGTTCAATAAAACGTTTAGCCTCATTTTTGGCTAATCTATCAGCAGGATTACTTTCTTCTTTGGCCTTATTTCCAAATACCTCTGTGACCTGTTTCAGCTTGTTCTCTATTTCTATACTTGTTTGATTATCAGCTGCTTTAATCATATTTTCCAGTATTGATAGATTGTTTTTCTTCTGTTCATCCCTTTTATTTAAAACTATTGATTTCAAGATCGGCGGCTTTCCATCAAATACATAAAGCGGCTTGATCCCCATGTTAACCATGTTGTATGTAATTGAAAATAAACCTCTTATATGGCTACTTACTTTACCCGATAACAAATTAAAGTTATCGTACTCATATCTTGTTATATTATGCAAGCACTTGTATATCTGTATTGAAGCATCTATGGCTATTATATGCCCAGAGTACATGTTATAATTGCAAGGTTTAATTGCTCTAGGTGCATTTTTTGAAATAAGCTCATATAAACCTCTAACACCCATCCTTATTAAATTGAGCTAACAATCTGAATTAATTACTGTAGTATATTTTATGAAAATTATAACTAGATCACGAAACGCTGCATAAATAAATACTTGAGTTTACAGAGTTAAAATTGTGGGATTTGTGATCTCAAATTAAACAGTCTTAAATTATTTTCAACCAATATTATTATAAGCTTCAGTCTCTTGACTACTATAACGCATGGTATACTTTCTATTTGTAATTTATATTGGTATCTATTACTAATATTTGATTGATTTGCTTAAACATTTGCTTCGATTGAAAAATAAATAGATATGATCAAAATACCCTGAAATCAAGCTGAAACTTGCCAAAAACAATCAGCCTATTAGCAACCTTTCTCAATACAGATTCTATAATAGTGTCGTGCAATGAATGATCAAGTAATATAAATAATATAATATAATTTTAATTCAATTGAAAAATCTTAAATATTTACTCTCTAAAAATAGACTAAAACTTTTACTTATAAGTATTCAGTTCATCTCTCCCATAATATAGAAGTTAATTTATTAAAGCTTAAACTCTGATGCAGAACATCAATTCCTTTAAGTATCTGACTCTTATCAAATCCATTTTCTTCTATCAAATGCTCTATTGATCCACTTTCATTTGGTTCGCCCCATTCCAAATCTGCTTGATCCATTTTATTACATTTGATAATAAAAAATAGCTAGCAGAAATCTTCATAATTAAAATTATCTGGTAAAAGCGTTTTTGAAAGTTTAAATTCTTGATAAATGTTCCTATGCTATAGTTTTTTAAATAAAATCAAAGATGATATGATCCAATGCCCTGAATAACATTACGTGATCGCTACCTATTAAGATTTGCAGATTGATGAAAAATTCTTGGAATATATTTGATTGATATAATGTTAATTATTAATAACCTGTGGCTATCAATTTTTAGATTTAAGATTAATAAAGTAGTGCAAAAGAATCGGGGATGAGAATATCAAAGTTCTCAATCATCACTAACGGTTGCATAAACTTTCCCAGCTTTACAAGAAGCTGCACACTAGACCTCTCCTTCTGATAGGGCTTGAATAGAAGGAATACCCACCAATCAAAATAACTTTCTGCACTTTATTTTATAGCTTAGAGTGGTCTCACCGTTTTTAACAACCTTTCTGCCTGTTAAGCTAGTTTTCAAGCTCCTTTTAGGTCTACCAAAGTATATATTTTTCATTATGCGCATCAGCGACTTTTTAACTTCTCCTCTTGCAAGCTCTATCTCATTCAGTTTTGCATATTTTAATTTATGCGGTTGCCCTCAAATATGTAGATTGGTTCAAATCCAAATTTAACAGTATTAATTACATTAGAATATACCCCAGCTAAACGAGCAATTACTTTGGCATTTTTTCTATTGAATCTAATAATCTATCGTATTTCGATTTAAGCAGAGACTTAGAAATATTAATATATTCATCTATAACTACTTTGCATTCAGTGAAATCCTGGAGCTTAACCCTTTTAACTGCCTTAAGTGCATGTTTATCTAAAAACTCTGATAAATTTTTAATTTCCATTTATTAACAAAATATTTAATTTTGCTAATAGCTTAAACTGCAAAATAGCTTAATTATATAGTATAAATAAGATTTATTTATGAGATTAAAACTATGCTTTTATATAATTTATTATGATAACAATCAAAAATGCGCTAGATTAACCAGAAATATGTAAACACACTTCAAAAAATTGCTTTAAACTTCTAAATGGAAAAGACTATTTTGTTATTAAACCAGAGATAATTTCATCTTGAAAATTATTAATACTAGCTATAACATGATTAATAAATTTACGCAATATAAATTTGTTAATATACTTCAATTGAAAAAATATTACAGATTATAATAGTTATAAAATATCATATTTCTAACCAATAAGTATAGCTATAATATATCGAATAGACATATCTGATATAATTTTAGAGCACACTATTCAATGTTTCTGAATGCATATTATTTAAATACGTAAACAATACTAATAAAGATGTTATAATAACTAAGTGCTTTTAAAATGATATAATTTACAAACTAGATCTTATTATTGATAGTAACAAATTAATAAAAATCTAAAGCACGAGAGAAAATAATAATATACACAGGTTCATAATAAGGATTTATATATAGAACATTGATACCTACAGATAAAATTAAATTCATCTGTTTATCTGAAGAGTATCATATGAACTAATAAACAGCTAGCCATAGCTTAACATACTTATACCATTTATCTTTGAATATCAACTACAATAATTATTTACCACCTTTTTTACCTTTCTTTTTAGGAGTTTCTTTAGCAGCTGGAGCAGCGCGCTTTCCGGATTTCTTATCCTCTGGAACGGGTAACTTCTTAAAAAATGAATCTAATCTAGATTGAGTAGAAGCATTCAAGTTCTTCTCTAATTTTTTAATACCTCCCAAAACTCTTTCCTTACTAAAGCCCTTTTCATCTACTAAAAATTTAATTAAACCTTCTTCATCGGGCTTGTTCCATTTGAAATCCATTTGTCCAGCATCTTCAACGTCCGGTGTTAAGAAAAGTTCACGAGCTCCTACATAGTTGAAGTTAGGGGGTAATGGATACTTTTCTTTGTCTAAATTTTCAAGAATTGTTTCTATATTTCCATGCTGCTTAATTAAATTTAAGGCACGATGTGGTCCAATACCTCTAATGGAATCACAGTAATCACAGCCCATTAGGATACAGAGATCGATAAAGGATTCCATGGATAGCCCTAAATCTTCTAAAACTTTTTCTAAATTAAATTCGCTAACTGGTAACTTTTTGGATTCAGGTTGAGTTAAGTTTCGTAATAAAACAGGAGATGAAAATGTTAAAGTATCCATATCTTCGCTCACAGCGGCAAACACTTTTCCAGCTTTGCAAAGAGCAGCACATTGGGCTTCGGCTTCAGTAGGAGCTTGAATAAATGGAATTCCCATAAGCTCTAATAACTTTTTACACTCTTGACTGTGTTCTGGAGTAGCCTTAACTAATCTTCTAGTGAACTTAGCTTCTTCTTCGGCATCACCTGTTTCTTTAGCTTCTTCAAGAGACTTTTGAGCCTCATCTCGCTTTGCGCTACGCTTTGCTAACTCGCCTGATTTCATTTGAGGTGGCTTACCATCAAAAACATAAACGGGTTTAATACCATGATCAACCATTCTAATAGTTCTATAAAACATTCCAAGTATATGACTCGTCGTTTGACCGTCTTCAGTTTGTAAATTAGCACCATCTTGACCTCTAATAGAAATTAAAAATTGATAAATAGTTGTAGAAGCATCAATAGCAACTTTGCGTCCAAAATAATTTTTAATATCTAATTTTTTAATAGCTCCAGGAGCATTTTCTGATATGAGCTTGGTTAATCCTTGAATTCCCATCTTTTTTTATTATAAAATATTAAAATTATTATTAAATATCCTATAATTTTTGAATTACGCGAAATTTAAAATTAATTAATAAATTTAATTTATTCGAATATTTATTATGGGTTTGATAATTTTTGCTGAATTTAATAGAACAGTTCTATTTGTAATTATTAATAATCAGCTAAAACTTATGTCTTTGTTGAGTTCATATTATTAAGATTGATAACTTGGCTCATAACTATTATATTTTATCATTTACATAAATCATATCTTAGCATTTAATCATTAATTTTATTTTGATCTTTTATTGATACAACCTATAATATTCTTTTATATATTACTATATTTAACTCTACCAACTTTATTATCACATTCCATCCAATATACACTACTTTGAATACTAACATGTTGAAATTACATATATTATTATGTTATTTATGAGCAATAATAATTAAAATACATTCCGAAAATATTAATCAGCCCATTAAGAGTACAAACAATATAAGCGTTGAGTAGAATAAAATATAAAATTCCTCTATACTCTTATATTCTTAATATATGACATAAATATTATGCTTAAATTTTCTCAAATAAAATATTCATTATTTCATAATTCTTTAATCTATATATAACTGAACTGAAATATATCAATAAGCATAAGCTGGATAAATTTATTATTTTCAAAATACATAAAAAGCTCATCACCTTTCTAAATAATCCAATTGATAAGACACAGTGTTTGAGTATTTTAGTCGCTAAATTATCCACTTTTTTATAAAACCTAATGCAAAGGTTATGAAAACATGGTTTTCACTCAAAACACTTGAACTCCTGATAGTTCAAAAAAAATCTGAATTTCGCATATAGTTATATATGATGTCTTTAGAAAGTTGTGAAGTTTTATTATTTAAACTAAATATAAGCCTATATATAATCTTATTTAACTTTTTTTATCAGATAAAAATTAATTATTGTAGAAATCTAAGATTACCCTTTATACTTGGCGCTTAATATAATAACATTTAAAGTGGCTTATAGTTTGCTTATAGCAGCTCCATAAAATAGCGCAAAATTTCTAGCGTTAAAACTTCAAATAATAGAATAAAGTCTAGTATATTGCAATATGTTTTAATTATAAAATTTTTGGTGAATACAACTAATTAGCATTATTGATAACAACAAAATGAACTACAATTAAAATTTCATCTTCTACCAAATCTAAACACAAGCTGTGAAGGAGGGGATTATGCAAATGTTACTCAATACTTAAGTATTTTTCATTTCAGGAGTTGTGTATTTGTAATTAAATTAAACTATTTTAAGAATAATTTAAATAAAATTAATAAACACCAGTCAGCACTTTTTCATATTAAAATTACAACTATGCTGTCTACATTCTTATTAGATTATTTTAATTGAGTTGTAATGCATATGCTAATTAGAATTTAGCTTATTGCTATGGCCTTATTTATTAAAGTATTTAACATATTTTAAAAATTAAATTCTTACTGGTTTTTAACTCTAACTATCAAAAATTATTCTTCTACTCTGGCAATTTTAATAGATCGTCAAATGACCAAAAATAGAAATATAAAAGTGAACTTTTCCGATACTATATCCCATAATAATTTGGCTCCATTAGTTCCACAAGTGATAATATAAATTAGTAATTTAGTCGACTGGGACTTGATTTTCACATTAAATTGACTTCAGCTTGATTGAATATTTAATATTCGTAATAAACTATACTAACAGATAACTAATAACAATAGGTATTTATACCACTCACTTATTTAATTAAAATATATAAAAAGTCAAATGGCTTCAGAGAATAACTTTGACGACTCTTCCCCATTCTCCTCGGATACGGAGCCTATACATACTTTTTCCGCTCCAAAGCAGCAAACTGCTGCTGAAATATTTTCTGACTCTGACTCTGACTCTAGATCTTCTGCAGAGCCTCCAGCATATCATAAACGATATCTTTCTTCTTCTTCTTCAGCCTCTTCTCGCTCCCCTTCCCCTAACCTTTCTCCTCCACCCCCAAGGTCACCATCCCCTGCTCGGTCACCTACTCCTCCCTCTCCTAGTTCTTCGGACTCAAATTCAGAAGGAAATGGAAAGATTCTTTTTGCATATAGCTGTTTAGTGTCAAACCCAGATTTACCTAATGGCGCAGAACAAAAAGAGAAAGTTTTTGTAGTAATTAATTGGAAAGCCTACCATTCTTATAGAAAATATAATACTCCCTACCATAAGCCTCTTCAAGCTCAAAGTTCATATCCGCATATTCATCAATCCACTGGTATGTCAAAATACCGCTCACAATCGCCACTATTTTCCTCATCCGATTCATCAGCACCTCCAAGCCCTATTCACCATACAAAGCCTAGCTACGGCTTACTACCTCCTCCTCCGCCAATACGATCATCAAAAAAAGCTAGTAAACCAAAAGCTAAGAAAAATGGCACACCTTCTGCTAATAAACCCAGCGCAAAAAGACTCAAAACAAAAACAACAGAACCTTTGCCAGAGATTTTTGGGCAAAAAAAGAGACTTGTTTTAGCACCAGCTACAACTAGAAATGGAGATAAGCCAAGGTGGCAGCGACAAATGAACTACGTTTTCATGGCACTTTGTCAACTTCCCGAGTGTACTGGTAACCGAAAGGATATTATTGATAGAGCTGTAGAGTTAGATAGAACGCTGTCTAAACAAAAGGGATTACCATTAGCTTTCTCAGGAAAAACACCTAGAAATAGTGCTAGTGCTAATTTAACGCATAATACAGATGGATACTTTGAAATGTTTTTCCCTGAGGATAGTAATTTACAACATTTTAGACTAACTTTTAGACCAAACGATAGAAATCAAGCAATTGAAAGGTATAGAAAGTGGGAACATACTCTTTATAATAAAGACTGGCCCATTTTCTTTACTGATAATGCTGAACAAGGTAATTTTACTAATTTAATTCATAAAATTTTGTATTTATTTATAATAGATCAACCTTCCACGTCAAACTCCGCTCCTCAAACACAATCCACTCAACTACAGTTACCACCGCCACCACCACCAAAACTTGAGGAATCAAATGGATCACTTCCAGCTGAAGTGGGTACCTCTGATGCTAATTCTAAGGACACAGGTATGTATTATTATATATATTAAATGCTTATCTAAATAATTATATAGTAGAACCAAATGGTACATCGCAATTCTTACCCAGTCCAACCTCTCTATCCTCTCATGAGATTCCTAAGCATTGGAGTGATATCGTAGAGGTTAAACCCTCAACGATACCAAATGCCGGTAACGGGCTATTTGCTCGTAGAGATTTACCAATACACACTTATCTTGGCTTCTACTTTGGAGTACCAATGTCTGAGTATTCCTTTGACGAAACTAAAGATAAATTAGGTCAAGCTTCTCAATACTCTATTATGTATAGATACACTGTTCTAGATGCTACAAATGATGAAGGCTTACCTTTTACAGATTCTGATGGGGAGATTTACTGCCCCTATCATTTTATGAATCACTCTTCAGAGCTATGCAATGTTGAATTCCTTTTAGGGCATCAAATCAATCAAATTATATGCTCAACTACTAGACATATTAAAAAGGGAGATGAGTTATTTGTAAACTATGGCGATGAAGTAGGTAAAAAATTCGAAACACCGCCCCAAGCCTCGCCTAAACCATTAGCACTTCAGCAAATTTCACAAGCTTACTCATCTTCGCCCTCCCCTTAGTTGAACTGTTGACCAGATCTTTCCATCTATATATAGAAAATATAGCCTTTAAAAATATCAAATCAACACACAACGCTTGTTTTTATTTAATATATACTTTTACCTAAGTATTCTAATCGTATGTTAGAATAGCTTATTTAATAGTTAAATTATAATTGTAAAAGAGTATGTTTGCTTAATAAAGTTAATATGTAATATATGGCAAATTTTAATGTCTCACTAGGTAAAAAACTAAATTTGTTCAGTTTAATAGAGGTAAATTTAAGAATATCTCTAATATTCATATAGTTAAAAAGGCTAGTTCAGTGCTTAGCGGATTTGAAGTTTAATCAGTTAATTATATTAAAGTTTAACATTCTTTTATGATTTAATAATTACACACTTCATTGATAGCACTATATAGCTTTTTGCTGGCTAAAATTAGCTTTAACTACTCCATTAATAAAACTGTGAGAAAGTTGCTCAATGGTTGGAAATATAGTTTTTACTTATTAGATTAGTTAAAGATTGAATTGCAATATTGGCATTGGTTAATATGTATAATTATTTGATATTTTTAATATATATTACGCTACTTACAACCAAGTCAAATAGTATCTAAACAATCAATAATTTAAGCGCAGTTAATATCACAGTGTTTAAATCATCTGTACAATAAATAAAGATTAATAAACTAAAAATTAAATAAAAATTTAAATTCAAGAATTTAAACTTCCAAAATGCCTACTTTATAGCCTAATACTATTTTGAATGATAATACCCTTATTAATAGTACATTTTTAATATTATCCTTAATCTAAAAATGCGCAAATAGTGGCAATATTTGCAAAATTATCTAGCTTTAATTGATTTTTACATTAATTTTATAAATAATAAAATTTATTCAGCTTTTTTCAATACACAATATTTAAATTCATTAAATGTTTTATGTAAAATAACAAATATAGCGAGTATTCATGTTATATTTTTTAAAATTCCTAAAATATACTATAACAACTATTATAAAATCATTTAACTCAAGTAAACATTGTTAAGTTATAATAGGTTTATAAATATCGAGCTTTACGTTTAACAATGGCTACAGCATTAAGTATGAAATAGACTGCAGTTTAACCAGAAAAATTACTATAGGCAGCTGATAGAGGTTTATTCAACTAATAAAACCAATTTTTCTAAAAAATCCAGTATTACAACTATTAACCATCTATTCCTTTAACTTTTTTAATTCTTCATCAATAGCTTCCATATTCTTTTTAAGCTCTTCCCATTGATCAAGTTGTAAAGCAATACCTAACAGTTTTTAATATTTACACTACGATGAATCAGATATTAACTTACCTTTCTTTCCTGGTCTAATATTTCCAGCTGGATCCTTATATGTTTCCCTAATATCCACCATAATCATTTCTTTCCACTGTCTTACAGATACTCTCTTATTTTTACCAAGCTAAAAATTTATATCTAGAGTATTAATATTGGATTAAATATGAATTAGTTAAACTTACAGGAATAACAAAACCTTCTTCATCATTACTATAATTTACTTTAGCCTTCTTATCGATAACTGTAGTCTATTAAATTATATTAGCAAAGAATAGTCGATTTTGTCATGCAAATTACTTCTTCATTATCATTGTCAAAGTTAACATTTTTTAAATCAACTTCAGCATCGCTACTATTTTCGCTGTTCTTTCTCTTAGGTGGCATTTTTATTATATTATACTTGACTAATTTTACAATAATATTACATGATACGAAATATCACATAATATAAGTTTGAATTTTAGATAATTAAAATTATGGGACTTTGGCTTTTATGTTAGAAATTTTTATTGTTTGATTTAATATAATACATTTGCTTATTAAGGTAATAGTTAAACTTTGTATATTTAAAAAGA
>KQ964526.1:34085-48041 GCA_001566745.1 Conidiobolus coronatus NRRL 28638
TAAATCAATATTAACTAAAATTTAGAGGATGTTGAATATATAATATAATTGAATAAAATATTAGACTAATTAAAGTAAAAGTGATAATTGAATGTATTTGATTAGGTTGACAGGTTGGATAGCTCTGAGTTAATTGCATTGTTGAAGTTGGGTTTTTATAGTTACTAATGTCGTGTTCGTTATTATTTATTTAGGTGTTTGGGATATTGAACGTTTTCTTCTGATACAGCATTTATATTTCCATAAGAATATTTGCGTAACCTTAGATTATTTATTTATATGTGTTTGAGAGCGGTAGTGGTATTCTAGACCGTTACAATATTCTAAACAATGTCTTTTATGTGTATAAAAATTTCAAAGTTATTTATTAACTAAAACTTGCTTATATAACATTCTAATGATATTATGTCAAAATTATATATTTAACTAGATTTGTAGAACTTTAACATAGCGCATTTGTTATAAATTAGCTGAGTTAACGCAACCCACCTTTAAATAAGTTAAAAATATCAAAATTATATTATACTGTCATCTCTTAGTTATATGCTAAAAATGTGCAGTAGTGTATTTTAAGATATAGAATTATAATACCCGAATTCTAGTCATAACTTAAATATCGTTAAATTATTCGAGCTGACTCATAATAATATAAACAATACACTTGTGATTCTGACTAAACCGATGAGATCTGTTCAAAATTTTTAACATGTTAAATTTATTATTTATCATTTATTATTCTTAAAGCATGCCTAGAAGACTTATGTTTAATAAAATTGGTAACATATATAGAAATTTGATACTATCAGTTTTTCTTTAAATGAGCTATGAACACTAATAGCTTGTTTATATTAAAATTACAACTTTGAACTGAGTTAGTATACATTTAGATAAATAGAATAGTGCATATATAATTTACTTAGCTTGATTCGAATTTGTATATAAAATTCGAAGAGTTTTAATAAGTAGCCAACGTTTATAATTGATTCAAAGAAAAATAGCATATATCATATTATAGTATATTCTATAGCTTTTTTCAACATCAATACTTGGTTTATATGGTTTTGGTTATATATATGAGTAATTCTAGTTAATTTGGTTCAGTTTTGTATGGGCTCAGTTCAAATTTTAACCATAGTATAAGCAAGTTATTGGTATTTATAGCGCTTATTTAAAAAATTTTAGCTTATAATATCATATTAAAACTCTATTTTCTCAGCTTTAACTAGCAAAAGAGATTTTTTAGACGATTTAAACATATAAAAAATAAAAATATTGTAGATTTAACTATTAAAAAATTTAGGATAAATTTTCCTCGTTTTAACCAGAATCACTTATATGTAAAAAGAATAGTATACATTTATTAAAGATTTATAGTAAAAATGTGTTATCTTATTCAGAATGCCGCATATATTTAGAAGTTTATTTAATTTAATTGACTTTAATTTATAATGTTTATATAAGGTGATTGATTAAGGTTAACAAAGTATAAGTTAAATGTTATCATGATAACTCAATAATAATAAAAATCTCTAATCAGCTAATATATAGAATTCTAAAAATTTTTTATACATTATTTTCATAAATTTAAGTCTATTAAAGTTTTAGGCAAAATTTAAAGCAACAAAGAGAAATAAAATTTAAAACAATCTAAAATTGAAAAGTGTTTAGAGACATGTACAAAATATCTTAGAGTGAAAAAAATATTAATAAAAAACTTAAATAAACTTGGAGATTATTCAGTTATGGCATTTTTGAGCGTGCTTCCACCAATAAATTTCTTCTACGTTAACAGGCTTATTGCGAGCACTTTCGCTGGGTATCCAGTTATGACACTTATGGCAAAGCGCTTCTCGAATTTCTGTATTAGGATTTATACGATATTCTAGGGGTGGTGCAAATTTAGCTCCTGTAATGGATGAAATACCATGATTGTAGTTTAAGTGGTACCAATAAGCTGATATTTTAATTTTTAGCCATACAGGTCTATCTGTACAGTGTGGACATAGTCCTTCTTTAGATTTGCCCAAGCCTCTTACCCATACAGGCGTATATCTATGTAATGTGTGTTAGCTTAGTTAATATTGAGTTTAAATTAACTTACAGATCTCCTTCGAATCTAGGGGCTTGTTTATATGGCTTGATTGTTTGTGGATTTCCTGTAGAGTCTACTTCAGAGTCTGCAATTGGCCATCCTTCAGATTGGACAGGATATGTTTGTGTTTTTCCAGATGAAGGATGCTCTTGCTTGAATTGCAAAGTATTTCCATTGTTGCTTGGTCCTTGTAGTTTGCTATTTGGTTTAGGTGGTTGCTTGAGGTTCATGCTCTTGTTGATTTGGTGATGCTTTTGATGCATTTGCTGTGACATATGTAGCTGATTTGGTGAAGCATTCATAGTCAATTGAGGTGAGTGGTCTGAAGGAATTTCGTTGGTTCCTAAATTAAAAGGTTAGAAACAAAATATATTAATTTGGAAACACATACCTGATAAAGACATTGGTTGAGGAGCAGGAGGAGATGGCTCAACTCTAAGACAAGGAGTACATGTCCATAGTGCTGTACAATCTCTAGGACGTCCTGGAGCAGGAATACAGTTGATATGATACCAGCTACCACAACTTTGGCATGTAATACAAAGCGTACTAAAATCTACTATGACACTACATACGCCACATATACATGATACAGGTTGAGAAGGATTATTAGATGCTTCATCAGAAGTTGATTCTAAAACATGTCTCCCAACTTGAAGGAAATAATCTAGAAGACGATCTTGATGTGGGTAAAATTCTAATCCATCTTTTGGTCTACCAATGATTTTTTGAATTAATCTTAAACTTTTCAAACTGCAAAGATTTAATAGGGCATATTTAAGCTCGTTAACCTCCATTCTTAAATTTCTATTAGTTTGTTCTAGTACGTTTTGGTGATGTTGCACTGAAGTTACTCTACTTGAGAGGTTATAAAGTTGGCTTGAAGCACGATTGAATATGTGTATGGTTAGTATTTTTAATTTGATCACAATGTTGAATAAATTCAGAGCGATCTAGATAGTTGGTTAAAAAATTGGATAAACTATAAATTGAGTAATAATACCTTGTTCATACAAATTATATAGAGTAGTAATGTTCTTAACAAAGCCAGGAAGCTCTGTAAAAGTGCTTAAGTTTGGAGAGGGGAATGATTCATTCTAAACCACAAAATTAGATTGGTTAAAGCAAATGAATATTGGAGTACCTTTAAATCGGGGGTAGTTCCAGTTTCAGCAACAGGTTCTAATGGTGTAATAGAAGAAATTGGAGGTAGCATAATTCCATTAAATTGAATACTGTGTCTTCTTGGGAGTGAAGGTGGATTGAAGCTAGTCTCGGTTGTATTGACAGATGGAGCATATTCCATTTCGTTTTTGCTAAAATGACGATATTAATTTAAAAGTCTGGCAGGTAGAATGTCTATTATTAGTTACCACATGTTTTCGTAATACACAGTTTTCTTATATGCCCACTCAGCCCAAGGGTTAACCTAAAATATTTGAATAAGTTATTGATTTTATAATTAAAATAAAGCGTACCTTAGGTGTATCTCTAAATCCATGATCTTTACAGTATATGTAGTAGGGTTCCTGATCTGCAGCTAGTTGAGCCATGTCTGTACATTCCTCAAGCAAATCCCAACGCTGAGCACAAGTAATATGTACTGTTTTATTACATTTAGGAGCTTGGCAAATCTAGCAGAGAGTTAGTTTTTTGATACAAAAAGTATGTCTAGAGTTAAAAATAAAACTTACCACACTAGCTCCGTAGTGAGAGTCTTGAGCATTGTCACATAGATAACAGACCTATAAATTTGACTGTTAACAATATACTTAATATGTTTGGCTTTGCTATTTACTCTTTGATAGGCTTCTCTTGGAATATTATCAACGTTAACGATTTCTAATATACCTCTATCATCATTAATTTGAACTTGGGGCCACCAAAGAGCGCATACAACATGAACCCAGCAGCTCATATCTCTAATAGGCTTTAAAGCGCCACCTTTTTGAGGACAAAGTTTACAGCACTAAAATGATTGTTAATTTAAATTGAACGCTAAAATAAAATTAATATTACCAATTTCTCTCTATCAGGATGTTGGCATTTATCACAGTACCATAATTCGTTAGCGCTTGGAACTTCTAAAATACCATAACATTCTATATAAAAATAAATTTGTTAATAAATTTGCTTTCTTGGGACTGTTTCACGTGAATTAGTAATTTACCTTGATGAACACAAACATCACACTCGGGATGAGCACAAAAAACTAAGTCGTTATTAACTCCAGGTAAACTATCCAAGCAGACACAGCAGTTATCAGGTTGAGAGCGTTTCTAAAGTTTATTATTTGATTAATAACAGATGTTTAAATTAATAATAATGTTTTTATAGTTAGTAATATATTATAATATTATATGTAATAGATTATAGGTCTCAGGTCAGTATTTTTAGTTAATGATATTTATAAAAAATTATGTATAATTAAAAGAGTAAAAAGCTAATTTTAAACAAATAAACTTGCTTACCCAATCAGATAAGAAATTCTGATAATGAACATTTTCCAATCTAGCTTTTTGGCTCTTTGTCCTAGATACGGGGGTTGAATTTGTTGGACTAACATTACTTTTTGTTGAAGTATTGCTAGGATTATGAA
The DNA here is from genome assembly GCA_001566745.1 of Conidiobolus coronatus NRRL 28638. Lineage (NCBI taxonomy): Eukaryota > Fungi > Entomophthoromycota > Entomophthoromycetes > Entomophthorales > Conidiobolaceae > Conidiobolus > Conidiobolus coronatus. The sequence goes on from KQ964526.1 coordinate 38,777, forward strand.
AATGCAGCGATTGATAAGGGAAATTTCCACTAGCGTTATTATTACTACTGCTGTTATTGTTATTGGTGCCAGTTGTAGTGCTAGTGTTGGTTGGAGTATCTGATTTAGTGCTGACATTGTCAGCGTTATTCCTTAAATTGCTCATAGGAGTAAATTCGCTATTATTAGTTGTATTATTAGAGCTACGGCTATCAGTATTATCTATAGGATCTTTTAAAGACACGGGTTTACCAGTGAAAAAGGGGTAACTCATATTACTATTAATATTTTTAACTATTTTTTTTAAATTTAAGCTAATAATCTACTTTCTAAAAGTGAATACGAGTTAAGTTTAAATATTAAGGATTATTATTATTATTTTTCTGTGAGTAAATAATAAGGAAAAAAAGAGAAAAAGGCAAAAAATAAAACGTGATGCGATTGATTAAAGCTCCACTTTGATTAGACTAAAATTATTATATATTTTTCTCCTTCTCTTCTCTATATAATTCTAGTAAAATAGAAGGAGAGTTAGAGATTTAGTTTAAAGATATTATATGCTAATATTATTAATTAGCATACAATTAATACGGTTTTAATTTAATTACAATAATACCCAATCAAATATTATTAATGCAAAGTTTAAATTTAAACTTTTGCTTACAAAAATAAAAGTGCACTCAATTTTACACATTTCTAAGTGTGTATAGCGTGATAAACTTACAGCTTCTTAGCTTCTTTTTAATACATATATAAAGAAGTTTATTTTAACTTTTAGTATTATTCATCTACAAGTTTAAAAATATCCATAAATAAAACGGAATTAATAATATTAAGCTTTTCTTTATTAATTGTACAACATCAAAATTGTCTAGCATACATAAGGGCGTCTGATTAGATAATAAATTTTTGGTGTAATTAACAGCTTATAATAATTGTATGGTGGTTATTTACTTTGTAAAAAGAGCTTAAAAAATATTATTTATTATTCTCCCTAGTATAATAACTTGGCATCACTGAGCTTGATAGCCTCTCATAATTCACTATTTGTTATTCGAATTTCATATGAGCTTAAATTTTCAAAATTTTTTTATCTCTATTAGTATTAAAAAATACCGCAACCTGCATATTTTTTTTCGCCAAAGTGAATTTCTAAAGAATTCCCACGTGTGGCATAGCAAATTAATGGGTGTTATATCTCTGTTAATGTATATACTATTCAATACATAATATTTGCCCAATAATTACAATTAAAAATTCAACCTATACAAGGGCGAAATTTTTATAATATATATATTCCCTTCAAATTATTAAATACAGCTCAATAGCGACTATTTGATTAAATTATATCCAATTTTAATTCTAACTAGATTAAACAAGATATATTATACAGCTTATGATAATATTGCTAAAAATGAGCTACTGAATAGTATTTTATAAAGATATAATAATGTTAAACTTAACTTTATTTAAGAATATTCTCAAATTAATCAAAGCAGTAGTTACTGTGTAACGGAGTATGCACTAGTGATTATAGAAGGCAAAAAGCGTTATTATATTTATTGATGGCAACTTTCAACTGTGCTAATTAGTTAAATAGTTTATTACATACAATTTAAACGCTATCAATAGCATGAAATAAGCCCTTTTGAGTGTATAATTAGAGGTTATTTCAATTTAATCGGTAAAAGTAGATATCAAGCAAGCTTGCAATCTAGATGACATCGCAAAAGTCTTATTTGCGTGCTTTAGATATTCAAAAATTAAGAGGAGTTTTTATTACTTAAAATCATAATTATCGAGCCTTTTGAATATAATATTACTTAAGGTTATTGGCTTAATTTATATCATAACTTATATTCTATCTCAGTCCTTACAAATAAGTACTCTGCAATAAATTATATAATTAAAATACTATCTGTAAATATAGTCATTAATTTATATTAATTGATTATTGTTTTTATTAATATTATTTAGTCTATTCTATGGAAAATCAAACGTCCTAATGATTAATTTTTGGGCATCTTTTTAGCTTCAGCGCCAGATGGGGTTGTAGCGGGATCTGTAGCTTTGGCGTCTTTGGCGTCTTTGGCACCTGTTTCTGGTTTAGCTTCTTCAGTTCCTGTAGCACCAGCAGCAGGAGTTTCTTCAATAGTTCCCTTAGCTTCAGCAGTCAATTGGGCCTCTAATTCATCTGGTTTAGCTCCTGCTTCTTTTGGTTGTTCAGGTTCTTTGGACTCTTCTTGAGTCGCTTTGGGTTCCTTGGGAACTGAAGCAGCTTGAAGTTTTGAATCTGATTCAGCTTTTGGATCTTTAAGAGTTGAGGCAGCTTGAGGCTCTTTGGGATCAGTTGGCTTAGGCTCTTTGGGAACTGAAGCAGCTTGTAATTCTTTTGGATCAGAGGCTGGTTTAGGCTCTTTAGGATCGGTTGGCTTAGGCTCTTTGGGAATTGAGGCAGCTTGGAGCTTTGAATCTGATTCAGTTTTGGGATCTTTAGGAGTTGAGGCAGCTTGAGGCTCTTTAGGATCGGTTGGCTTAGGCTCTTTAGGAATTGAAGCGGCTTGAAGTTTTGAATCTGATTCGGCTTTAGGATCTTTGGGAACTGAAGAAGCCTGGAGATCTTTTGATTCAAGAGATCCTTTTTGATCTACTTGTTCTTTTGGGTCCGAAGGTGCTTGTTGCTCTGCTTGTCCTTTAGGTTCACTAGACAATGCTTCCTCTGAACTGGCTTTGGCTTTGGCATCGGCTTCTGGAGTGATATGAGCTTTAGTTTTTTGGTTTGAATTAATCATTTGCATCAGCGATTGGAAAAAGCTCATTTGAGATGCGTTTGGAAGCTCACCATGAGGCATTGATGGTGGCAGAGGAAAACCGTGCTCAAGAGTTTCATGACTGAACATCAATGCTTTAGCGTAGTCTGATAAGAATTTGTTGTAAGAAACTAAAGCTTCTGTCTTGAGCTGCATTTCTTTGATCTGATGAGATTGTTCAGCTTCAAGCTTATTTAATGGTGCAGATGCTACTGACTGACTAGCAATGGCGAAGAGAGTGAATTTAGTAATAGAGCGCATATTGAATTAGTATTAGATAATAACTAATAGATGGCAGAATCGACTATATTTATAGATATCTTCATATTAATTATCTCTAGTTTAACTTATTAGAAACTGAATTAAAATAAAATTTCAAATCCAGCAAAATCTCTATACATTGATAATTTCTCGATTCTTTCTTATAAAACCACTCTCAAAATTTATTCTATTAACTTTCAAAAATTTTTAATTTGTGTCAAAAATCCCTAATTGAATATAAATTTCGTTTTAAAATAAAAAAATTTCTAAAAGCTTTTTTAAAACAATATTAATCATTATTTTTGCAATATTGGTTTAATATATTATACTAATCTATCAATAATTAAATTTAATAAATATGAGTGTATATCTATTTCAAACAAGTTTTAATTTATTTGATCGGTTATATTTAATTGTAATGGAGGACCTATTGGTAGCTTTTCAAAAGGAACTGGAAACAGTTTGTACTCTGGTTGGTCAGCTAAGTTGGAATCTAAATCAGCGTTTTTGGCTACTTTATTCCACCCCAGTATATATTCAATTATTGATTTATAGCTATAGTTATTCGCTTTACCAATGCTATCGTTTTCTTTATTTTTAGAAATTGAATTTAATTGGTTTTTATCGTTTTCCATAATATAAGCCATGGTATTTTTTCTACAGATTTATATCACTTAAGCTTTTTATTTTTTAAGATTTGGAAGAATAAGATATAAATATAAGATTTTGAGACTATAGTGGCATAAAAATTATAATTAATAATAGCTTAATATGATCATCGTTGCTTGATAGAGCTAGTAAAAGTATATGACTACAATAAACTTAATAAAACTTGAATAACTTAGCCACTGAATTTCATGAATTATAATATACTAGATTTGGGTTGATTGATAGTATATCTAGTTAATTTATATGCAAAGAAAACTGTAATATTTGATATTATATAATATAAATTACAAGTTGCTGAGAATGGTTATAATGTAGTCGTTAGCTATTTCAAGAGATAATACTAACATTCTTTATATAGGTAAATGTATGTAACTAGTATAATGTGCTAAAATGTGTTAAATATTCTAGTCTTATTTATACATTAGTTCATTTTATTAAATATGGAGAATAGATTCAAATTAGAAAAATATGGATGTGTATCTGATATCTCATATAAAATATATACCAAAATAGCTTTATAAGTCAAATTATATATATACCAAGTTGGAATAACACAAAAGTTTCAATATATGCCATTTAGTATTTAAACCATAATATTGATAATATATCAATTAATAAAATTAGCAAAATTGCTATATTAATTAATTTTTAAGATAATGTGGAAATGGTTTAATAGAATTTGCAAGTTCTTATATTTTCAACGTTTAATAACTTGAAATGTGTATAGATAACTATTACAATAGGTGTTAGCTAGATATAGTACATGGGTTATGTTAATAATAGCTAGGAGTAATAATTATATTTATTACATATATTGAATTTAGACTTAGTTTGGAATTAAAACCAACTGTGTTAAGATATTGAATTAGCCATGATTTTTAGCGAAAATTTTTATATAAATTATCAAAGAGTTGCTAGGTCAAAAAAATTGGTTAATTGAATTGATTAAAAATGAAGTTTAATGCTTCAACTATTTTTTTGCTGCTCTCAGCTATACAATGCAGCGAGCCAGTAAGCCCTGGAGGGCTTTTTGGTACTTTTGCAAATGGTTTTAAATCTGCAGCATCTGGTATGGCAAGTATTGCAGATTATGCTACTGGTAGGAATCAAAATCCACCTAATACTGGGTCACAGACTCAACTGCAACCAGAACCAGAAACACAACCACAGTCTCAACCGCAAAGTCCTCCAGAATGCCCGCCAGGAACTAGACTTTCTCCTGGCCCTGCAGGAGGACCACCGAATATATGTGCATGTATCCCACCATGTAATAATTACGGAATGGTAGAGGTGTCAGGATTCGGTAATGGGCCTCAAAGAATCTGTGTATTTTGTCCACCATGTCCACAAGGTACTGTAGAAGTTAATGGAAGGTACGGAGGGCCACCAAAAATATGTGTAGAAGTTCCTAAAGATAAATGCCCTCCTGGAACACGCCCTAACCCGAAGGGAAATCCACCATGCATTCCAATCATTTCACCAGGGCAATGCCCTTCAGGAATGAATCCACTGCCAAATCCAATAGGCGGTCCTCCAACCATTTGTGTTGCAGGTCCTCCATGTCCTAATGGAATGATTACAGTTCCGGGTCTACCTGGAGGACCGTCACCAATGTGTGCATTTTTCCCTCCCTGTCCTAGCATTTCAGTAGAAATAGCAGGCGCTCAAGGAGGTCCCCCAAAGATTTGTGTCGTAGTTCCTAAACCTGGATGTCCACCAGGACAAGTACCTAATCCTAAAGGAAATCCACCATGTATTCCTGATGGTCCAAGTTGTCCACCAGGGCAAGTACCTAATCCCAGAGGGAATCCACCATGTATTCCCGATGGTCCAAATTGTCCACCAGGACAAGTGCCTAATCCCAGAGGAAATCCTCCATGTATTCCCGATGGTCCAAGTTGTCCACCAGGACAAGTACCTAATCCTAAAGGAAATCCTCCATGTATTCCTGATAGTCCAAGCTGTCCGCCAGGTATGATACCAAATCCCAGAGGAAACCCACCATGTATTCCCAATGGTCCAAATTGTCCATCAGGACAAGTACCCAATCCCAGAGGAAATCCTCCATGTATTCCCGATGGTCCAAGTTGTCCACCAGGACAGGTGCCTAATCCTAAAGGGAATCCACCATGTATTCCTGATGGACCAAAATGTCCACCAGGGCAAGTACCTAATCCTAAGGGAAATCCTCCATGCATTGAGGTTCCAAATTGTCCGCCAGGTCAGATACCTAATCCTAGAGAACTTAATCCTCCTTGTATAACACCTCCGGAATGTCCTAATAGCATGTTTGCGATACCAGGACCGCCAGGAGCGCCTCCGTTTATGTGCGTTGGACCCCCTCCTTGTATGAAGGGGATGATTAAAGTTGGGGAAGTCCCAGATGTCTTCCCTGGGTTCTGTGCTTTCGCACCACCATGTCTACCAGGAACCACAGCAGCTCCAGGGCCTCCAGGAGGACCTTCAGAGATATGTGTGATTATACCACCTTTTAAATGTCCACCAGGGATGGCCAAGAATCCATCATTATATCCACCATGCAAAGAGCCACAAAAACCACAAACTTGTCCTAAAGGAATGATTTCTATCGATGGAATTGTAAGAGATAGATCGAATTTCTGTGTCTATCCCCCACCTTGTCCAAAAGGCACATCTGAGTTTATAGGATTTCCAGGAGGTCCACCAACGGTGTGTATGATTAAAGCTCCTTGCCCAGTAGGAATGGAACTAGCTCCAGCTGATCTAGAAGGACCTGTAAACGTATGTATTACTGTGCCTCCTTTAGTATGTCCCAAAGGCTATACCCCAAATCCTGAATTAGTTCCACCATGTATTGAGGAAGCACCACCAGTTACTTGCCCATTAGGAATGGTTGCAATTCCAAGTCCCATTGACGGAAATTCAAGGATTTGCGTCAACCCCCCACCTTGCCCACAAGGAACCATCCAAGCACCAGGAACGCCAGGAGGTCCGCCTTTTATTTGTGTATATGCTCCTCCTTGCCCTCCTGGAACCACTGAGATACGTGGAATGCCAGGTGGCCCACAAAAGATATGTGTAGTATCTCCTCCTCTTAAATGCCCAAGCGGATATCTCCCTAATCCAAAGGCAAACCCACCTTGTGAACTTGAACCAGATCACGGAGAATGTCCTTACGGAATGGTTGAGCTTAAAGGAGATGTAGGACAGCCGGCTAGAATGTGTGTACTTCCGCTCCCTTGCACAGGTGGATTTATTCAAATTAGGGGTATTAAAGAGAAAGGTCAGCCTAATCATTTCTGTGCTTGTCAGCCAGCGTGTCCTCCAGGAGAGGTAGAAGTAAAGGGAGGAAAGGGACAACCGCCTAAATTCTGTATCGTTGAGCCCGGAGAATATTACTGATAGTAATTTTTGAATCTCTTTAAGACTAACATTAGACTGATGCAAACTATATTTTTTATGAAATAATGCAATAAAAATATAAGTAATAAATTAAGAATGTGAATATTCTGTTATATTATATTGGTCATATCTAGTAATTTTATAATTAAGAACACACATATTTTACTATCAAATTTTTGAAAGATCTTCAATCAATAGAATGAAATTAATAAGCTATCAAAGCACTATAAAAAGTAGCTAGTCTAGCTCATAAAAATATTAAAAATTTTATAGAAATTTAATCCAATAAAGTTGTAGCAAACTTTTTAAATAGTATAGAATGGTAATTTTTTCAAGTATCTAACTCTTAAGAGTGAAGCTGTACTAGTGAGTAAAAGTTTGAGATAATCAGTTAATATCAGTGAAATGTAATAACTTTCATTCCATTCAGTGGACAAATATTCATTCGACAAAATAATTTAATGCCCCATAATAACAATATTTTCTCTAAAATAACCTTAAAATCTTGAGTCATTTAGTTCAAAACCTAAATTCGCTTTGGTTAAAAAGAATAACATAATATGAAGTAGATTCCATAAACATACTTAATATCGTAATTAAATAGATTTATATTTTATTCAAAAATTTGTAGGTAATCATCAAAACTGGCTATAATTTATAATACTTTAAAAATACAGATCGTTTTTAACTAAAAAAGAGCGCCAGCTAGAATAATAAAGCTTCAGTACTTGGCAGATATTATCAAAATTTATAATTAACAGTCAAATATAGTCAATTTTTTTAGCTATATTAATCAAAAATTAATCAAAAATGAACACAGCTTAATCACTAATTATAAAAAAGATCAACAGCTTTGCCAACTATAAAATTCTTCAATTACAAAAAATAAATGCCACATAATTATAATGATAATTATATATTTAAATTGACTAAATTTAGATATTTTTAATATTAAAATTAATAACAAATAAATATTGAGCAGGGTTTTTATCTGATACTTCTAGAATATGCTAATTTATTCAGTATAAAAAGCAATTGAATAGAGTTAATATAGTATCAATCTTGTTTTTATATTGTTAATAAATATGAAGTTGATTACTTGCTCTATTCCTTTATTTATCATTAGTGTTAGCTCTGCACCACCAAATTACTCTGGATTATTTGGTGATGACTTTACAAAGTTATTTGATGGTTTTAACTTTGAAAAAGAATTTAATTCACTTTTTAAAGATCCTTTTGATGAATTTAGTAACTCCTTCCACGGAGGTCTATCAAATATAGATGAAATTTTCAAAAAGGCCCAAGACTCCTTTCAAGATAGTTTTAATCAATTCCAGAAACAAATCGACAATATTAGTAAATTAGCTAAAGATTCGCCAAATACTGATTCAGTTAGCGAATCCATTTCAAAGGAGTTCACTACGGACCCTAAAACTGGAAAACCTGAGATTAAAACTCATAAGGAGGTGCATGAAAATGGTCCGCACACTCATAACGCCCCTGTTAATGAAAAAGAAGATACTATAACTGATGCTAATACTGGCGAGCTTATTAGCTCTGAAATGGATAATACTACACCTGAAAGTAGCTGATTGAGCACTCTAAACTATATTAACTATTTTATTATAATTATACCCATAAAGAATAAATTTATTTTAGTTTTGATATTAAATTATTAGTAAATTTTGTTAAAATTATCATATGCTATATTTTTATTAAATGCTTATTAAAACAGCTATATATTCATATACATACACTTTATTCTAGATGGTCTAATATATATTAACCTTAAACATTAAACATTAAACATTATTATTCATGTTGAATAGGGATGTTTACCATATTAGAACTCCATATATAGATCTATTGCAATGGCCTTAACTTGTGGAATTGGCAGTGTTTTAGTTAAAGTCTTGCAAGAATTGACTTCTACTGTGATTACAATTCAAAGTCAGATTTAATTAGCTTAATTAATATTCAAATTAGGGGTCTAAGCAATGGAATACTAACAAGTAATTGATTTAGCTTTTACTGATTAATTGGTTATCGTGGAATGGTGAATGTTTGATTAATGTAAATAATTTATTAAGATAAGTGCGATTAACTGATTAATATAATCTTATAATATTGTATCTTTAGCAGCTTACTTAATAAAATGGTTCAAT
>KQ964526.1:48441-64366 GCA_001566745.1 Conidiobolus coronatus NRRL 28638
TATAGTATATAATCCATTTAATCAGCTATTTTTCTATTAGCTTCCATTAGAATTATAAGATTGCTTATTTTCCCAACTTAAGTTAATAATTCAAAAGCTAACTTAATATAGCCATTATTAGATATCTTATAGATATGTATAGTATATTGTTATAACAAGTACTAAAATAATACATGTTCAATTTTTAAATAGATTATGGATACTATGAACAGAATGAGAAAGGTTTATTCGGGTAGCGCAATACAGTTCACTTACTTCAATGATAAAGGCTTAAGTCCGCTTCAGGAATGATCTCTGTCTCTTTAGAGCTGACATTAGATTACAATTTCTTGAATGAATTACTAATATTAGCTAATCCATGGGTTATAAATAAGATTTTATATCCTTATATTTTATTCCATTGTTCAAGATAAAGATGTCATAAAAATAGTACTACAGAAGGGAAATAAAGATCGAGTTTTCTAATTTAAAAACCAATTACTTAATAAAATGCACAAACTATAAATCTTCTTTAGTATCAAGGTATATTCCAATCATATAGCGATACTTTATTGATATTTAGCTATAACGCCCATAACACATTTAAAAAACTTAATATAAACAACTATCTAATATTAGTTTACTTAAATCAAATGCCAATCTAAGCAAATTTCAATATAAATATATATAAAATCAAGTTTTAATACTGGTAACTATATGGTACATAATATACTAAAAAAGTTAATTTGTATTAGATATTTTAAACTGGTTAGTAACAAAATTATTTAATTTTGCAAAAAATATGCTTTTTGCCACGATTAATTGAGTAATACAAGGCAAAATTTTAGTTTTGCAAAAAAAATTAAATTAGAGTTTAATAAATTTATAATGGTCAAATAATATGCTATATATACTATAATTAATAAAATTATTGGTTTATAAAAGTTATTAAAAAATCAATTTATAAATAATGCGAATTATTATTTTATAATATTATTTATTAAAAATTCTCATTAAGGTCTTTATTTAAATTTCTATATTAATAATAATTAGGCGTAATTAACTTTTGTTTAATTTTTAAATAATACAATAATAATGATATAAAACTAAATTAAATATGCCAAAGTATTTAAGCCAAAGCCTCTTTTTTATACAATTTGTAATTATAGCATGTGGAAAGTTGCGAACATTCTGGTTTCTGGGCTATTTTTTAATAGTTGAAGCATTATAATTATTTAATAGCGCGTTCATTATACTTGATAGTTTAAGTAGAATAATTAGGGGTTATATTTTAATATTTACTTTTATTAATTTAATCTAATGATTCTAATAATATGGAGAAGTTAACGTATATAATACTGGCTACTGGAAATTACAATATTGAATATAAATCACAGTTAATTTACCTTTAATAATTATTATTCTGGTGGCAATAAATTATATATGCATCTCCTATTAATCAGTCAATAGGCTTTTAGTTCAATTTTGACTTGTGTAACAATTTAATAACACCGAATTTAATTGGTTAATGATTGATCATAAACATTTAGTTGCAAGAGTAAAGTTTTGAAAGCGCCTGATGGGCGCGGTGAGTAAATTGAATAATTAGTTCTCGTAACCTGATTAATGCCCATTTTTATTAAAGATTAAAATTATTGATTCGTATATAAACCAGCTATCTTAAAGTTAAAATAAGTAGAAAATCATCACTCTCTATTACTAATTCATATACACATAACAATCAACAATGGTCAGTTTTACCTCAGTTTCTAGCATTGCTGTCGCTCTTTTAACTGCTTCTTCAGCTGTCAATGCTCAATATGCCCCTCAAATGCAACAATTCCCTCAAATGCAAATGCAATTCCAGCAACCTTCTAACTTTGATCAGTATGGACTCCCTTCTGCTTATGCTGGTCAAACTCAACAATATCCTACTCCTCAACAACAGCAACAACCTCAGCAACAACAACAACAACAACAGCAACCCGCTGTCCCTCAAAGTGAAGCCCTTAATGAATTATCTCAAACTTTCTACAATTGGGCCAAAGCCACTAACATTGTAAACAAAAATTATCAACAAGTAGCCACAGATGCAATGAACGATTTCAAGAATGCTCAAGGATCAGTTAAAGATAAATTGGCTGTAGTCAACAAAAAGTACCAACTTCAAGAGCTTGCAGGAGCATTGGCCCCAGTAGCTACCAAGTTAGCTAAAGAATATCAAACTAATCCCGCAGTTAAACAAGCAGCAGCTAATTACTTGCCCAAAATTCAAGAAATGATCTCTTCCGTAACTGGCGGTAGTGGAGGTTTAGGAGCTATTACTTCTTTATTAGGTCCTTTGAAGAGTCTTTTAGGATAAGCAAGAGGATTAAATGATAATAGCAGGGCTTATAACAATTAATAGTACAATATAACACATACAAACTAATAATATTAATAAAACTATCAAAAATAATACCTTATTGTAGTTCTCTTTCAAGCTTTATTAAGGGTTTTTAGATTTTCAAGTAGCATTTTAATAATTTGATAAAGTAAATTATAAAAATTAGCGACTATAATAAAATATTAAGTATATAACATTATTTTAAAGTTTATTAGAATATAAAGTATAGAAGGGTTAACTTTTGTATATATTGTCAAATTTAAATTTTTATCTAATAATTTGCAAAGTTTTAGTTTATTTGTAGTACTAATTTGAACCAATTTTTAATACTATGAAAGAGTGAAAAGATTAGATTATGCGAGAAGAACATAGAGTGCAATTATTATTTCTTGAGTGTAATTTATAACTATTTTCTCTTCTATTCCTAATAATAGAATCTTATGGCGCGAAGTATAGCTTGAATAAGCTAAATATCAATTGATACTAAACTTATAAAAATTTATGTTACACACGCTAGTTTTTAAATAGAGATATTAATAGAACATGAGTTGAATCTTGCCAATATGTCTGTATTGGCGTAATTAAATAATTGCAGTAAATAATTCTTTTTAATAATATTTACTATGTATCGTTTATATTTAAATATGCTATACAAAATCTAAACGCGCTATTAACTAACTAGTCAAAAATAATAGTTTTGGGGAAAATCTTAAATTTACAAATAAAATCATTCGCAGCAAGATTGTTATTTAATTGGCTGAAATATTTTCAAGTTGTTTTTATTCAAGCGCCAGATGGGCGCGGGGGATAAATTTACTAATAAGTTTAAGTAACCTAGTATAATGCCAAATTTCGTTAATATTAAATATTAAATGGTATATAAATAAGCTATTTTGAGTCTATAATCATTAGAAAAATATCATCTTTTACAACTAACTAATATACACCTATTAATCAACAATGGTCAGTTTTACCTCAGTTTCTAGCATTGCTGTCGCTCTTTTAACTGCTTCTTCAGCTGTCAATGCTCAATATGCCCCTCAAATGCAACAATTCCCTCAAATGCAAATGCAATTCCAGCAACCTTCTAACTTTGATCAGTATGGACTCCCTTCTGCTTATGCTGGTCAAACTCAGCAATATCCTACTCCTCAACAACAACAGACTCAGCAAAAACCCCAGCAACAGCCTGAACAGTCTCAACAGCAGCAATCTGCTGTTCCTCCAAGTGAAGCTCTTAATGATCTATCTCAAACCTTCTACAATTGGGCCAAGGCCACTGATATTGTAAACAAAAATTATCAAACAGTAGCCACAGATGCAATGAACGATTTTAAGAATGCTCAAGGGTCTATTAAGGATAAATTATCTGCAATCAACAAAAAGTACCAACTTCAAGAGCTTGCAGGAGCATTGGCCCCAGTAGCTACCAAGTTAGCTAGTGAATATCAAACTAATCCCGCAGTTCAACAAGCAGCAGCAGACTACTTACCTAAAATCAAAGAAATGGCCTCCTCTGCTATTGCCGGTAGTGGAGGTGCAGGAGGTATTGCCAACTTATTAGGCCCTTTGAAAGATATTTTAGGATAATCCAATCTCAGTTATATAGAAATTCTAATTTATAATATACATACAATAATACACATATAATAATTAACTATAAAGATGATTAATGCTCAATAAAACTAAATTTAACATTTATTAAATACAAATTAAGTATAAATTTTCTCTTAACCTAAGTTTAATTTTGTAATTATGAATGAAATATTTGATTCAAGATTAGAAAGCGAAGAATTCAGCGATATTAGCACTGATAGTAGCATATTTAAAGATACTTCCTCTGATATTGGTATTGACAGTAGCAAAGACAATGGCACAGATTCTTACAATGATCATGCATCTTTATTAAGGTAGATAACGTTTATGCTCTCGTATATAATAATTAAATAAACTAATATAGCTCAAGCTATAATTTTATGGAAAATGACTATAGCACGGGGTAATTTATATCAGTATTATTATACATATTTTAACTTTTTAATAAATATGAATTGAATATTTAAAGTGCTGCTAATAGTAATAATACCGATAACGGCTATTTAAATCAAGATTCTAATAAAAAAGCTAAAACTGACAACTATACAATTAATAATATTATTGAGGACAATAAGCCTATGAAGTATATTATGATATATTTACTATATATAATACTAACTTTGTTTACAAGAGATATCGAATTCCTAATAATTCACCTAATTAATCAGTTAAACTTGGGAAAATTACCTTCAATAAAGTTTAATAGTAAACTTTATTATATTATCGTAATTATTATTACTAACCTTTGTTAGGGATTAATTTAAATTTTAATTCAATAAGTTCTAGTAGAAAATTTGGTAAACTAGCAATAAGAAGAATCAGCTTGGTTAATAACTAACAGTATAGCTATAATATTAAGATTGTTGAGTATGAGTTACGAGTTAATGTTAAATGGAATAGTAGCAACTAAGAGGCAAGTTAAACTCATGGCTTTTTATTAATTAATTTTAGATTATTAAATTTTAGGGATTTATACTATCAAGATGTTAATTTTTTCAGTAATCAATTGACAGTAGACAGAGTAATTCATCAGTGTAACTATCGCATTGCACTAATAGGTTTAGGGAATTGACCAAATTTGCAAGTTGTTAAACTATCAGAGTTATGAGCTAAACATTGTAACTAATATTGTTTATTGATCTTATTTTATTATTGATTACTACTAGGTAGCTTCGCCTAAAGGATTAGTAGCAGGCCATATATCCATAATAACAAGAGATAAATCTATTATTAAGCCTACTTACATTAATCAAGTAGAAATCAATATGATATTATCTATATATACTTATAAGTAAATAGATTATGTTAATTCCAGATATTAGTGTAATACGAAGTAATATAATAATTGAGTTTGGTTTGATTGAAATTAAAATGAATAGAATTAGAAACTGGTGCAAATAGAGTGATTATAGTTGAGAAAGAGGTAATTAATCTGGTTAATAATATACACAAGACTTAATTATTATAGGCTACTTTTAAATATTTAATATCAAAAAATGTATTACACATATATTACCCAATAATACTAGTAACAGTAATATAATTGTAAATTACTTATCGAGTATCAATTGATTGGATATAATATAGGGAAAAGGATATCCAGTATTAAGAATAGCATGTAAATTATATTGATCTAATGAAAATATTTAGGACTTAGCAACTAGAAGTTTTTTAAATAAGATTTCAAATTTAAATAGCTTAAAATTAGAATTTTTAGTTGATTGGGATCCCTATGGTAAAGGTTAATAATCTATAATAATATTATACTAAAGAAATAGTAGGAATTGAAATATACCTGTGCTACAAATACGGCGCAAGAGTAATTTAACTACCAATCAAGATCTCATATTCATCTAAGTTGCATTTTAGAATAGAAAACTATTAAATACGGACTTAAAGTGCACTTATGGAGTTTATAAAGGATTAAAATATACTCAATTAGCCAAAAAACCAGCCAACTTTAATCAATTAATAAGTTTGAGCGAGAGAGATAAGCTAAAAATTCAAAGTTTACTCTCTAGAGCTGAGGTAAACGATATTGAAGAATTCAGTTTAAAGTAAAAATAATAATATATATATAATTTATTAATGGTTTATAGAGTTGAATTGAGTAAACAATTATTTCTTGGATATAAGGCCGAGTTAGAAATTTTAAATTATTTTAATATTTCCGAGTTAATATAATAATATTAGTTAGTCATTTATTATAACATATTAATAAACAAGTCTAGCTTATCATTTTTACAGTAGATTTATAAAGAAATTTAGATCAAAGCTAGAATAAAGATATTTACTAAATAGTATAAAATGAGCAAGTTTTAATACATATTATGATGAATTAAATAATAATATAAAAATATATAATTAAAGATGAATATATCAGAATAAAATGTAAAGTAATTAGGTGTAGTGTTAAATATCCCATAATATTATATTAAATATTTTTTGATATAAATATTTTTAAATCGCGTCCCAATTAAAAAAGTATAGAATAAATTCAATCAGATAATTAATTCTAACAAATCTGTTTTAAATAAATATTAAAAATGACTTCAAAAGAGGTTTCAAAAACGACATTAAACTGTAAAGCAATGAGTCTAGATGATATTAAAGCTTTAACCGATATTGATAAGATCAGAGAGTGTTTAAAGCAGGTTGAGCTTGAGGAAGAGGAAATGGATAAACAAATTAGCTTAAAGATGCAGAATAAAGATTTATTCTTTAGGGAGCTAAATGCCAAATTGGAGAAAACTGCCAAGTAAATTTATTTTATTACTAAGTCTTATTTCTATTCTCATATTGTTTTTATAGGCCTAATTTAGATAACTTAGGCTCGCAAATAAATGACTTAAAGGATAATTTGGAAGAAAGTTATAAAGTGGGGCTAGAACCCTTAAATAAGTTGGTTTACTTATACGAGCAGCAAGTAAAAATATATATTATATATATTAACATGATTCGATTGCAAGATAACTAAAATATACTCCCTTAGAATTCTGTCAATGATTTACTTTCTCAATTAAGAAGTACGAAAAATATTAAAGTAACTTAATAATAATTGTCTACACTTAATAAATGTGCTGACCTGATTTAGATTTATCAAGAAGAGTTAAAATTAGGAATTGAAAATAATGATTTAAACCAGTCAATTCAATCTATAAACAACTACTTGAACACTGATGTTGAGAGTCTTAAAAAGGGCTATTTTTCAAAATACTTTAAAGTAAGCTTATAGTTTTATAAAGTATAAACTCCTAACCGTATTCTATAGAATGATGATCACTTTAATGTGGAAAAGTTTGAGAATTATAGACTTGAGTTAATTGAAAAGTTAGAAAACAATTATAGGGAGGGAGTTAAAAATAATAATAAGGATATGGTACTTGATCAAATTAAGAAATTACCAAAATTAGGGGAGCCTGGGTTAGCTATTAAACTATTAAATGACTACATAGCCGATCCTTTAATAAATGAAGATAGATCAGGTAGCTCATCCCCAATTCTACAACTAAAGCAGCTATTGGAAGCTTTAGCCTTCCAGGTTACTGAGTATCAGGAGTGGATAGGTGATCACTTTGGATCTGGGTGGTTCTTAAGCTGGCTACACCAGTTAATAGAGAAAGTAAGCCCTACTTGTTACGAAATATTTAAAGATTTTAAAATGGTAAATGACTGGGATGCAACAATTCAACGAATTCACTTAAGCTCAATGAGTTCAGTTAGCCAAGCTGGCAAAACCACCCCCACAATGCAAGCCAATAATGAAATAGATATTAAAGAGGTTGATAGGATGCTTGATGAGTTAACTTTTATGTGCCAAAAAATTAGATTATTTGAGTTGCTGGCCTTAAATAAAATCAACGAGGAAAAATTAAGTATTTTATCTGAAAAAGCCCTATCAAGACATCATTACTCTTGCCCTGTTGACTTAATAGAAAGTAGTTTAAACCATCTACTAATGGATAATACAGAAGATATCCAATTATTCCCTCAATTTAGAGAAAGCTTAATGGATCAATATCCTTTAATTGAGAAGTTTTACTTTTCAGATACTATTAAGCAGGCAATTGATATGGACGAGTATGAGGAAGGCAATGGAACCAGTAGTAGCGTTGATGATAGCTTTTACCTGATAAAGAAGGGAAGCTTTAGATCTTTAACTACTTGTCAACTAGAAACTTTCCAGCGCAGTATTTCAATTTATAAAGAAGTTTTAACTAAATTAGTATTACCTTCGTTCGATCCCAAGCCTAAGAGCACAGGACCAGGGGGTGCCCAAGTTACTACTCTTAAAAATATGTTAATTTCTATTAACAACACGGGAACAAGTCAAAAATACGTTAATACGCTAATAGCTGAGCTGCAATCCGTTTGTCAAAAGATTTTAACATCTTTCCCCTCTGGGCAGAAATTAGAATTTGAAACCTGTATCCTAAGTTTAAACGAAGTAGAGACTCGATTTAAGCGCAGCCATCAAACTAATTTCGATCGTTTAATATCAAGATCTTTAATGCCAAAGTTAAGTGATTTTATGCTCGGATTGAGCCAAGAAAGTGATTATATTTTGGAGAAGGAGGAGGATATTCAATTGCTCTCGACTATAGAGCTAAAGTTTAAATCTAGAGTTCAACCTTTCCTTAAACCCTACGAAACCAACTTATTAGACTTTAACTTTAAGTATTTAATAGAAAAAATCTGCGAAATTATAAGTAAACAGTTTGAAGTAGAATTTATTAATAAGAAGAAATTTAACTGGGTAAGCAATCTAACTATACTCTTATTATGTTATACTAACATTATCATTATAGTTTGGAGCTCAAAAATTAGACTCTGACTTAAGATTAATAATTCAATTTTTATCAAGTTTAACAGACATTTATATTAAGGATCTATTTCGTATTCCTATTACTATTTGTGATATTTTAATTCAAGAGGAAATAGAGCACGTTAGAGATATTTTACCCGATGATTTAATTGATTTTAGTAATTCTAATACTAATGGAGATTCTATTATTCGTGGTGGTGATGACTCTGGATCTGCTAGCAAAAATAAAATTAGTTTGGATGAGTTAGCAAATTGGATGAAGTTAAGGTAATATAAACTCAATATTAATTTGAATTATGCTTATAACAATTTTAATTTTAATTTTTATAGGCAAGACTGGGATAGTAATAAAATCGAAGACTTTATTATTTCTTTAATACCTTCAAAATCTGGCTAAAAAGCTATTTGAAAAATAAAATATAATATGAAAGATTATAGTTAACTTGGTCCAAATTTAGCATGAGTTCAGTTCAAAATTTTAATTTTTTATAACCAAGTTTTCATTGTGTATAGTGCTTATTTAATAGAGAATTGATGATGGTATCATATTAAAACACTATATTATCAACTTTAACTAATAAAAGTTACTCTTTTATAAGCTTTAAGCAACTAAAAATCAAAAATATTGCGAATAATCTATATAAAAAATTTTGGTCAAATTTGTCCTCGTTTTAACTAGAATCTTTCATATATATTTGGATATTATAATTAGTTGAGTTTTTATTAATAAAAAGTATAAAAATTAAATTTTTTATGATATTACAGAGTAAGATCACATGTATATTTTGTGATTATTAGTATAGTTGATTAATTTAGAATATTTGAGTTAAATTAGTAAATTTTTCTTCATCTCTTACTTCCCAGTATCCTCCTTCATAAATGTAAGCTTCTTCGTTTTGTTTTTCGTGATCGGTTTGAGTTTTTAACTTAAACCAGCTAGGCTGATAGACTTCTCCCTTGCCTTCTCTATCCCTTCTGCGTGCTCTTTGACCTTCTTCAAGTCTAACTTTCTCGCTTTCTGCAAGCTCAACTTTTCCTTCTTCATATAACCTTTGATCAGGTCTTAATCTAGAGTCTGTGATAGGTAACTTGCCTTCGATATCTGGTGTAATTTCATTTAATTCCATTGCGAAAGAAGTGAAGCAATACATAGAGTCTGCATTTGAGGGGAGTGGCTTAGCTTTCCAAATAATTTCAAGGTTATCCTTACTTTTTTCAACCATTAGATTATTATTCCATTGACCTGTAAGCTTATGAATAACATTTCCCTTGGAATCATGAAGAGTTGCTTTGGCTTCTTGATTAGAGCTCGTCCAGAGTGTTGACTCTTTAAATACTATTTTAGCAAATTCGCCAGTTGTTAGGTTAGTAATTTTAACTTCTCCAGCTTGTTCAATATACTTGGTTCCACCAACTATATTGCGCATCCATGTTACACTCTTATTATAAACAAAGTGATCAGGCTTATCACTGCCACTTAGAGAATTTTTAAAAGTTATATGAGTAGTTCCTAAGCTGTTTAATTCCATTGATTTACCCCAAAACTTACTCTTTGGTCTAGCTTCACCCCAAACTTCCCAACCTGGTTCAATACTAGTACAGTGGCAAGCGAAAATTAAGGGGTTATGACTAACTTTTTCTGAAAGATATCTAAATCCTTTATCAGGACGATAATTTTCGTATGTTTCACCTAATAGAGGGTTAAAAGGTTTTCTTTCAGCTCTATATCCGGATGATGCATACGCAGAAAAAGCAAAAGCTGTCACCATTAGGAGACGATCCATTGAAGACGTTGAATTTAGAGCGCGATCCAAATATTCGCTATACTCAAATTCTTCACACATTTTTTGTAAAATACTTAAAGGCTCATTGAAACTAACTGGCATTGATATTGTTGATAAATCTTTACCAATATTCTTTCTTAAGAAAGATAAAAAGTTAACATCATTAGCATTTGTAGGAGCTGGTAGTGCTGATCTTCTTGTGAAAGGCTTGGATGATTGGGATTTCTTAGGTGAAAGAACCAGTGAAGGGGTTGACATGCTTTCATTTGGACTATCTTCGTCATCATCATCATTTTCATCGATTATAACTGGATTAGCAACGTCGTCATCATCCTCAGGGAAAGTAGGGGAATCATCATTAAATCTTATATCAATTGGGCTTTGAATACTTTCTTGCTCATCAATATCAATAGCATCAAAGAATTCCTCATCAGCACCAGTTGTATCAATGGATGCTGTGGATAAAAATCTAGATCTTCTACTGCGATGGCCATTAGTACGTGAGCCGTTGCTGAGAGTAGTAATTTGTATGTGTTCGGGCAAAGCATTGCTACTACTAGTCCTTGAATTAGACACAAAAGGACTAGAAGCTCTAGAATTACCGGAATTAGACATATTTCCAACAGCGTTAAGATATTGAAGTTCCAGCTTCCTTTTAATATCTAATTCCTTTTGAAGGTTTTCATCTAACCAGTTAACATCATGCAAAGCTGATTGAACTAGGTTCTTTAAATTATTTTTAATAAAATCCAAGTTATCATTTGAACCAGATCCTGCTGAACTTCCTCCATTAGTAGTAACTGTATCTCTTTTAGTTCTAAAACTGATGAATTTAGTTCTTTGATTAGACGTTTTTGAAGCTTCAGAGCTTGTAGATTGCTGGGAGGATGATTGTCCCATAGGTGTTGAGGTTAGAGTTCCTTGAGAATTTAACTGACTTAATACGTTCGCCAAAGTTTCTTGCAAGTGATGGATTTTAGATTGAATTTCTGGACCATTATCTTCAGCTAATAAATTACTAGTTTCACCATTATTTATAACTGATTGTCTAATAGACAAAGATCTTTCAATTGCTAGCACTGCTAAATCTTCTCTCCTATTTGCGAGTGATCCTCTGGAAGGGAATTCCATCAGCTGCTGAGAAGCATTGTCAACGTTTAATCTAATAGCATGAATCCAACGATCAAAGTCCTCCCTTGTAAAATACTTAAACCTGAATAACTCACTCCCTGAATCAATATTAATAGAGAGAGTTTTTGGAGAGATAGAGAATACGGATTGATGTAATTGTACAGATCCTCTAGATGGTCCGTTTTCAGTTTTTGAATAACTTAGAACTCCTAACTTAATATTACACCATCTCTTCGCCCATCCTTGCATCTTTTTCTTCTTCTTTTTTAGCAACCAGCCTGAAATTTCTGTCACTTGTAAGTCTGTTTGATTTTTAGGCACTAAAAATAAATAAAGAGTTAATTTGGGATAAAATTATACAGTATAAAAATATATATGTTTACCTGATTCAACAGAAATTTTAACGTCAATTTGGCATCTTTGATTAGGAGACTCATTACTAAAAAACATTCTATAGTAGCCTATTTTATCAACTAGGATTTTTCCTTTTACTTGACCCGTGCTCTCCATAGTACTAAGAGGTAGAATTTCTATTAATTCGTTCGTATTTATCTCAGTCGCTAGGGGTTTTGGCTGAGGCGAAAAAGCGGGGGAGTTTAATAGTTTAAAGCTTGGAGTGGCGGGCTCTTGATAAGCCTCATTTATATCTTTTAGTGTGAGACTGCTTTGAGAGCCATTTTTTAAAGAGAATTTACTCGAAGGTTGAGGAGTATTAAAGTAGTCAGTATTAGCTATACTACCAGGAGATAGGGGGTGTTGGCCGCTTTGAGTTGAGAGTGGAGTATCTGGAATAATAACTTCAGGCTCTAAATAAAGTCCATAGGTTAACGTTATTGGAGAAGGGGAAGTTCCAAAAGTGTAGCAAATAGTTGAATCGGGCTTTTTAATATGAAATCTGTGAAAATGCTTTTGACTAGGACCTAAGTCATATAACTGAGTGAAAGGATATGACATATTAGATTAAAACTATGATTTGAAGTTATTTAAACTAAGATAAAAGATTATATTATATTATTATTATAATGGTTTTTGATAAAAAAAGTATTAAGAGAATTAAGTGATGCAATACAGAGATATATGATTTATATATATTAATATGGCTAGATCATATAATTAGAACTAAAATTGCTGGGGATAATTAAAGTAGAAAAAATGTGTATATTAAATGTTAAATTTGGATATTATTTTTGGATTAGAATTAAAATTAGCTGCCTTTTTATTGTACAATACCACTTTATATAGTATCACAATTATCTAACAAAAAGTTAGTTTTAGTATAAGTCATGTGAAAACTAGATTAAGCTTAATTAATGCTTAAAGCAATACTTTCATGCTCTCTCGCAATAAAATTTAGTTTAATATCCCGTCTTATAGAAAAAAAAATAGATCGATTTTTGATTATAGGCAGAAATAGTAGCACTTTCACTTAATTTTTTTGATTTATTGCTACCCTTCAAGCTTGTGAATTTCACACAAGTTGCCATTTATTTTTGATTAAATCACAAACTGAAAAAATATTACCGAAAAGTTCTTTTAATGAAAATAACTACTATATCCCCTGTAATTCTCCAATAAAGTATTTATAGCTATAGTCTTTCAATAGCGGTTAATTCTTGAATAATAATTTGCAACTTTATTAATAATCAAATAGCAAAGAGAATTAATATAATACAGTTTTATATCCGACGTTACTCTAACAATAATTCAATCAAAAAATTTTGAAAGCTTTTGTTAAATATTAATAGTATTTTTCTTACAAAAGCGAAAATTAACTACGCGGATGTTAATATGCAATAATGAATCCATAATAAAAACCTTTTCCATTTTCAGAATCTGTTATTAACATTTATATTATTTATCTGAGTTAAACACTTTACTCAAAGGTAAATAATATGGCACTTAATAAAATATTACTTTTATGATAATTTTGGAGCTAAAATAAATTATATTTTCCTTGGTAAATGATATAAAATTTAACTTGGCAAATATACTAGCTATTAGTTTAACAACACCTCAATTATCAAACAATAAACTCTCAAAGTTTTTTTTTCGTATGATAATATATGGCTACTAGTATTAATTTGAATCGAAATTTATCTGTTGCATGATAGAAAATCTTTAAGCTAGATTGCATTGTGAAAATCTTTTCTTGCTTACACTTGAAATTTAAACATGAATTAAAGAATGATCTTATAATCTGTTGATTAATATATAAATTAGAAAATAAAACATAGGTTTTTCCATATTAAACATAAGTTTTATGAAGTATATAATAAATAAGGCGAAATTAAGAGCTTTTATATACATAAATAGCATGATAAAACTCGTATTTGAGTGTGATAAATAAAAGGCACCCAAGGCAGAATTGGTTATAACAATGGGGTTGATTAGAGAGTGAAGGCTTTAATAATCATGAAATAATTTTATTAAAGTGTTGAATAAAGAAATAATCTTTTTAACTGACTATTAGATAATAATATGATTACTTTATTGCATATACCTAGAATGTTAAAGCTAATAAGTGGATGATTGTTAACTCAAATCAAATGAAATTTAAAAAGAGAATGATTCAAATGGAGATCAGATTTTAAAAATCGAAAATTATAAGTTGTATTATCATTATTATCAATAAAACCATATCTTTAAGAAGAAACTAAGCATATTGAATGGTTCTGGTTAAAACGAGGAAAATTTGTCCTAAACTTTGTCAAATCTACAATATTTTTGTTTTCTTATATTTTTAAAGTGTATAAACAATCTCTATTTTAGTTAAATCTAAAAAACAGCGTTTTAATATGATATTATAAGCTAATCTCTTTTATATAACTGCTGTAAATACTAATGACTTGCTTATACTACGGTTAAAATTTTGACTGAGATCATACAAAATTTGAATCAAATTAACCAGAATTACTCATTAATTTTAGTTTGTTATTAGTCTATGAACAATGCTAGAATGTAAGCTATCATTGAGGATTTATATTAATTCTTTAAATTTTAATACATGTATTATATTAAACCTAGCTAGACTTTGATTTTAATAATAGCAGTTTATTTTCAAATAAGCTATACAAACTAATAGCTATAAGCTAAATTAATCTATTTTTATAGTATAATATAATTACTCATAATCTTCCATATCTTCTTCCATTTCTTTAGGCATTTCAGGCTCTAAATCTTCACCATATTGAATAGCGTTGTCAGCATAACTTAAAATATACTCTACACTATCTTCATCAGTGTTATTTAAAGGTATAAAGCTTACTAAGCTTTGATCTTCAATTAATTGAACTAGGCCCAAGTTTAAAGAATGGAATTTTTCAGTAAAGCCTCCCTTTACGCCAATACTCTTATCATTATCGTCTAATAATAAAGTAGGATCTACGTCCAAGTATCTTTGAAGCAACTCTTCATCTTCTTCGCCCAATAAATCCATTTTAGTTAATACGTTAATATATGGAATTTCAATATTAATCATTGTACTCATTGCACTCATTACACCTGAGAAGAACTTATATTTATCAACTATAAACTGACTATCTAAACAGTAAATCCCTACAACTTTAAAGTTTAATCTTTGTAGCTTTTCAACCAATTGACCTATAATATTATAGTGAGTATAGATTTCAATTTGACCTGGGCAGTCAATTAATAAGTAATCATCCTCGTAATCTCCTATTTCTTCTTCAAACCACTGCTCTTGCTCTAAAAAGTAATCTAAACAGTAGATAAGTCCTCCATTAGGGCCCATTTCAAGCTCTTCCATAACATCCTCAAGGGTAATCAATTCTCTAATATCTACATTATAAAATATTTTAGCTAAAAAGAACATATGGGTTTAGAATATGCATGTTTACCAATAGTTGGTTCATATTCAAAAACTTCAGCAGCAGGGTCTAAGTTAACAAGATGAACCTTTCTTTTTTTAGTAATACAATGGTTCATAATGGTATTACAGTAAGTGGACTATAGATTATAGTTAGTTAAATTATACTTTTTTATCTAGTAATCATCATTATTACTTTGCCACTTCCAGCAGGTCCCATAACTAATTGACAACATCTACCCCTAAATGATATTTCATTAATTACATTATAAAATTATATATACTATCCAATTGTTGTTACATTTTTATTTATTATTTTTGCTATTATTTGAATTTTATTACAATTTTTAACCCTTTTTTGAATGCGATTTTAACTAAATAGTATTAAATTTAGTTTA
>KQ964526.1:64587-75560 GCA_001566745.1 Conidiobolus coronatus NRRL 28638
ATTATATATACTATCCGATTGTTGTTACATTTTTATTTATTATTATTGCTATTATTAAATTGAGTTTTATTACAATTTTAACCCTTTTTTGAATGCGATTTTAACTAAATAGTATTAAATTTAGTTTATGGGATAACCCAACTTATTAATAAATTTGATTATGCCAGTAAAATTTTTTGTAGCTAAAATTTTGGCCAAATAATTAGATATGTTCTTGGATATATTAAATGAAAGCTGTAATTAATCATATTCAGTATATGGCAAAGATATTTATGTTTCGCTAAATAGAATACTATTATAAGCTGGTTGACCACATATTAGTAATCACATTTATAAATATCTAATTTATATTGGATTTTATTTTCTAAATCATCTTTTTTTCCGAAAATTATATAAGATCTAATCAAATCTAATAAAGGAGGCAAAAAGGAAATTCTCCCATAGATTGTTGAACTCAACTTAATATCATTACAACTATTTATTGTTGAGTAAGTCTTTTGTACTTTAATTTATATATATATAACTAATATCAGTAATATATTGTTATTATATATGTATTGAATAGAAAAGTAGAAAATATATTACATATAAAACCTTAATTAATTAGACTTAAACTTGATTTTAATATTCAGTATAATAACATATAATAATGGAAAAAGAAGTTGTTATAAGCTCTTGTTTAGCTAGTGGTTTAGATACCCTTTGTACATATCCTCGTAATTAATTCCTTTTAATGTAATTAAACTAAACCGCTTACCTTTACTTTTTCATTTTAGTTGACACTATTGTAACTCGTCTTCAAGTTAATCAACCAACTGGTTTAGCTAAATTGTCTTACAGCCCTGCACAAGCTGTAAAATCACTTTATAGAGGATTTGTGCCTACTCTTCTTTTATCTATCCCTTGTGGTGGTGTTTATTTAACAGGATATGAAGTTCATAAAAAGTGGATAGGAAAGAACACCTCTTTAAATGAGGATCATTGGCTCAATCACTCATTATCAGGGGCTGGAGCTGAAGCCTTTACTAATTTTGTAGGCATTCCTATGGAAGTGATTAAAAATAGAATGCAAACAAATTCTAATAATACAAGTGCTACAAAGCTTGTCAGATCTATTTATGCTGAAGAGGGTCTTAGAGGCTTTTTTAGAGGTTACTGGTTAGGTATGATTGTTTACGGGCCTGGTACCATTGTTTATTGGATTACTTATGAAAAAGCAAAAACTCTAATGGCTAACTTCAATGCTAAAAGGAATGGAAACGGTGTTCCTGATAAAAGTTCTCTCTCTTCGATTCAATTCGGCTTATCCTCTATACTGGGAACTTCGGTAGCCTCGCTATTCACCAATCCTTTAGACGTGACCCGTACAAGATGGCAAATAGCTACAAAAGCAAACAATTTAGATAAGAGCGTCTGGGAATTGATGAAGCGAATGTGGCGCACAGAGGGTAAATTAATACCATTTTATAGAGGGTCTCTTACTAGGATATTTTGCGCTATTCCCTCAGCTGCACTTACTATGACAGTGTATGAAAAATTAAAAATTCTTTTAAAAGAAGAGTTCAACCAATCAAATAGCAGTAGCTTAAGTATTGCTACTAGCTCTATATAATTATTCGGCTAATACCTGTAATAAGAGCATGCAACATAGATTACAAACATATTTATTTATTTTAAAAGATATAATTATTCTGGTTTTTTAACATTAGGTAAGCTGATAGGCTTTTTAGCTTCTTTGCCTAAAAATACTAAAAAATAAAAGTTAAACAAAATTATTAAAAAAATCAAATTTAAAAACTTTACTTCTTTGATAAAGTTCATAAGTTGTAACTATACAAAATGGAGTAGCTACCATTACTGTAATCCAACTATATTTTTCATTAATATTAATATAAATACTATTTTAAATGATAATACCTAGCTGCTAATCTATTAACTTGAAATTTGGCCATTTTATATAAAATTTATTAAAATTCTTTTCGAAAAATAAAGTAGAGTTAAAGCTCTTGTTTTATGTTAATATTTTTCAATATAGATGAAAAATAGAGCAGTTTATTAATAAATACGATTGTTTTTTAAAAATAATTTGTGAGTTGATATGTTTAAATAGCTTATATAGTGCCAATTGATTTATGGGATAAATATTACTTATTCAGCTATGATGTTTACAAATATTAACAGAAACATTAGCAGTCAATACGTTAATAACTATATGGAATTATTATATATTTATTAATATTATTTGTCGTTTTTCATATTTATATTAATTTTGACATATTTATTTTTTGTAAAAGCTTAGCTCAAATTTTAATTCCAGAATATGATATTATTAGGTAATTTTATTGAGTTTTGAAGATTGGCAAAAAGTCATTTATATCGGCTATTCTACACTTGAGAATAACTAAATTTATTAAGACGAATTAAACTAATATTTTATTATTTATATAGCATAGTATATTGATTAAAATAATGATATACACAGAATAATAATATAAATAGCGCAAATAACGATATATCTAAAATAGAGTTAATTATAAATACTAATTAGTTACGTATTAAGCAAATGGTATTAAAAGGTAAAGTATATCATAACAGTTCACGTATAATATAAATATCATTTATAGTAATGTTTAACTCCTTCTCTAAAGAGAATAAATTCGATACAGCTTAATAAAAAGTAATTAATTAATTCATAAAGATTACATGCTTTTGGTAGTAAGCATTTATTATCATTATATACAGGAGCATGATATGCATTGCTAACTGTACTTTATAATTAGTCAAAATGTGAGAATTAAATCTTCAACTTTTATTATACATAGTCCTTGAAAGTAAAGTTTAGAAAGCGAATAGATTATTTGTTTCAATACGCTTAGAGTTTAAATGACTTGGAGCTGTATATGTGCAATAATAATAAATCATAGTCAAGGTATTAATAATTAAGATTATTGTGATATTATATAATATCAGTAATTCATCCTGTTATTTTAGTAAGAATATTGAAGTGTAGACATTTCAATTAGCTCTCAAACAAAAGCTAAGGTATAAGAATTAGCTGGATTATAGTTTAATATACCAAGATTAATAGAGTATCATAATAGATATACGATTTATAGTAATTAGTAATAGATTAGATATTTTTCCAAAGTTTGGAAACTCATTCTAATGAATGACTAATCCACACATTTGATCAGCTAAATATTAAATAGAAAAATACTATTTAACGACTATAATAGAATATTTTGAATATAGATGATAGATCTAAGTTATACAATATTTTATTTAAAATCGGCTCAATAATAATTACCCTTAATTTTATTCAATAAAATTGTTACGTGTGAATAATTAAAAAGGAAATAATCGAAATACTTATGGAAAGTATAATCAATAATCCTATTCAAATCCATTAAGAATTTATCAGATAAAGGTGAGAAATTGACAAGAATAGTTAGATTATAATAGTAAAAGTATTTGTATTTTGCATATTAAACAATGAAATGTAATATATAATTGGTAAAGTTAGTAATACATGCTTAAGCTTGTGCGGTAGAAGCTTTGGATGAAGAGTCCTTTTGATGATTAATCGTTTGATTATTTAAAGGAAAGGCAGGATTTGGCTCTGAAAGAGATTTTTCATATTGTTCAATGAAAAAGTCTCTAGAAGATTTACAAGATTCTCTCTTACAGCCTGGGCATCTCATAGGCATTTGAGTAGATGGAGCAAAGTTATTTTGAATGTGGTTATGAACTAAATCAGCAAGAGCTTTGATGAAAACAGGGCTGTCATTAAGGGACTCGGCTCTCTTAAGTCCAGTGATTCCTAATTCTTTAGCTTCTTCACCATATTCGAGATCCAATTCAAAGAGAGTTTCAATATGATCACTGGTGAAAGCAATAGGAACGAGTAAAGCGTTCTTTTTACCTTGCTCAGCAAGACCCTTGAGCGCGTCAGAAGTTTGAGGACCTAACCAAGGTTGAGGGCCAACTTGAGATTGCCATACTAAGCTATAAGGGTTCTTTCTGTTTAGCTTTTCCATTACTCTTGTAACAGTGGAAGCAACTTCAGAAGGATATGCGTCACCACGGTTTACAACTGTCATGGGGAGGGAGTGAGCTGAAAATAAGATTGGAACTTTGTCACGTACAGAGCTGTCATACTCTTCTAATTTGGATTCAATACGATCTACAAAAGCATCTACGAGTCCAGGATGGCTGTGCCATCTGTCAATAACACTAAAGTTAATCTTATCTTCAAGGTTGTTGGCTTTAATATGAGTAACAAGTTCATTTACACTGCTTCCAGTTGTTGAGCATGAATATTGAGGGTATTGAGTGAAAGCGATGACCCTTTTGACTCCGTCTTCTTGAATTTGTTTGATAGTATCTTCGCATAGAGGAGGAGCGTATCTGAAAGCAATATATGGCTTATGAGGAGCTATAGATATGTTTAATATAAGAAAAATATATATAATTTGCTATTACCTGTTTGTGGAGAGAGTTTGTCTAATAATTTGACCATTTCGTCAGCTTGTTTTTCAGTCCACATTCTAATAGGAGAACCACCACCAATTTGAGCATACTGATCTTGAATTTGAGGAGTACGACGAGAAGCTATCCAAGGTGCCAAATATTTTTGGAAAGGAATGGGAATTAATTCGGGGTCTGAGAATAAGCGATGTAAAAAGGGCTGAACTTCATTTAAATTAGAAGGTCCTCCTAAGTTCATAAGTAACACACCAGTAGGTCTAAATTTATAATTATTATCTGCTAAAATAATAAATGTGGAAGTAAATTACTTACCCTTGAGGACCCTTTTGGAGGATTTGGTGGAGAAGTAACAGTAGCAAAATGTTGAAGAGGTAAAATCATTCTGGATTTTGCTATAATAAAACTAAGGTTAGTGGCCATAGCAGTAGAGTAAAAAGTATTTACCTTTCAAAGCATGAGTAGACCTGCTGATCATATTAAAAGTAGTTGGATTTTTAAGAAACATACTGTTTTATTAATTTATAAGAATGGTTTAAAAAGAATAAAAAAGATTAAATGCTTATTTGAGCTATTTGTATTGAAATTTTAACTTATTTAGAATCTATAAATTGATTAGAGTAAGAGAGGTCAACCGGGTAAAGGTCAGCAATTAACCAATTTAAATTGACATTTTAATTAATTGTTCACTGGATCGGATCGGATTCAAAACCATCAAGCTTAACCGTTCTAGAGATCGATAATCAATAAGGTTATTGATTTGTTTTAATTTTAATTTCCCACATGATTTAGAATAATTGGGTAAATTTAGAATTAATTTTAATCAAAGTTGCAGTTTAAATCTTATCTTCTTGATGGTATGTTATAGATCTATTAGAACAAAAATGTATATAATAATAGTACAGCTATGTACAAAGTTGGAAGATAGCTTTAGTGTTATGACATATGTCTTAAAAGAATAGTTTTAGAGTTATGTAGTTAAAAGAAACATGTAAATTAATCAGGCCCGACAATAATTACATAATAATTAGTACTAAAATAGAATAACTTTAAACAGATATATACATAAGTAATTTTTATTAATTGATAGTTGGAACAGAAATTTACAATATTCAAATTGCTATTTTGATCGATCTTAGTATTGTAATATATTCGATTAAAATGCTTTTAAGTGATCTATATTATTAATGATGTTAAAAGAAGCAACAAGCGATGATTTATATTAGTTGG
Source organism: Conidiobolus coronatus NRRL 28638 (assembly GCA_001566745.1). Lineage (NCBI taxonomy): Eukaryota > Fungi > Entomophthoromycota > Entomophthoromycetes > Entomophthorales > Conidiobolaceae > Conidiobolus > Conidiobolus coronatus. The sequence goes on from KQ964526.1 coordinate 70,303, forward strand.
ATATAAAAATATGCTTTTATCAAGATATATAGCAGTTATAGCATTATTGATATTCTGATATAGATAAGATTAGATAATCAGTAAGTTATGAAATATTTTTGAGGTTGATATAATAATTCTCAAGTTCCAGTTGTAAAATGTTGCTATTAATATCAAGCTATAATACTGCTTTGATTTTAATATTGTAATAGTTATATGGACTCATATATAGTAGCTATTATTTATATTTAAATAGTGAGTTGGTAAAAAAACTCAAGAAGATTATAGTATAGCCTGGATATAGTTATTGACATGGCATGTGCCCTATTGATCTATAAAATTGAATTAACAGCTCGTTATACAGTTAAATCAGAACTATTATTCTAGAGCAAGATCTAAGCTATATTATATAGCAGATATAGCGTAATAATAACCTCTATATATAGGTAGCTTGTAATTCAATTTCAGCGTATTAAGCTAATTTATTATGTAAAACTATTTATATCAAAGTATTAACAAGTGAGTATTAAAATATATTAAATATTCTAAGTTTTATACTATTATCAATGTATATTATAATAATCAAATATATTTATTTCAGCGTATATCAAAAGATGCTTTATCCAAAGTTCTGTGCATAGTAAAAAGATTTATTATTCAAGATCTTTACATTTTAATATTCGAGGACTTGTAACGTTTTTAATATATTGCAACTGGAACGGTTTAGAATTAACAATATACTTTTGGTAGTGAAATTAGTTGAATTTATTAGTCACCAATAAAATATACAAGTCTAGTAACCCCGATCTGAGGAGTATTTTAGTAGAGTGTTCAATTCAGATATAATACGTTTCTATACCATTTACTATTGCTAAGTATATAGTATCTCAAATTAATAATTCTTCAAACAGTGGTTATTTTTCGCCTTTCAATAATAATAGAATTAAGTTAAGTATGTATAAGTTTTTATTAATATGCAAAATATAATAGCAGTAAAAATTATTTGAATAAAAGATTGTATAAATTTTTACTATCATTAATTGTATGAATTCAGTTATTTACTAAGCTTTTGCATTATCTTAAGTTGTGGAAATTTCAGTTATATAATAAAAAATATTTATCTGATTCTACCTCTTAGTTTTTATGTATAAAAATGCTAAGTTTAACGAATATGCGTTAAATTTAGAAGGTTTAAAGATGCTTTTCTATAAATTATAATAACAACAGAGGCTAATCTAATAAATTATAAATTCATTAGCATATAGTTGATTTTTGATATAATTCTGATGAAAGAAGAAGCATTATATATGCCAAATATTAAGATTTTCCTTGTTTGATAGCAATAGTATGCAGGCTATTATCAACACTAATACTACATTGTCCATAGATCGTTGAAATTTACCGATCCCTTCATATTTCGGAATATAAATGGCAAATTGCATAGTTATTACTATGGTAGAAACTACATGAGAATACCATATACTGCTGAGATTTTTATATTATATAACATTTTTCTGATATCAGCAAGATTTATAATTATATTTTAGATCGATATATTTGATTTTAATTTATCTATTTTACTTTAATTCTTTGATTGAAAAATATTATTATTAATTGGCATACTTTAACTATGCGTTATATCTTGAGTTGAAAACTTGGAATCAAAGTTATATAGCCAATTGGCTAATTTGATTCAAAATATCTTTTTACTGCCCAATTTTTTAGAATTAGATAGTTTTTACTATTCTTGGGCTCTCATTTAAAAATCAAAGTTTTGTATAAATTCATGATCATATTGTATTTAATATTGTGTCCAATATATGGAATATTAGAGATTCTTAAATTGAAGGAATATAAACATCGAAGAATTTTGCAAATATAAAATTTAAGTTCAAAAATATCATCTTAAACTATTTAGAATCTTAGTTTATATTTGAGCTGCTTTTTTTAACAATCATATTTTATGAAATTTTTGAAATATTTAATGATTAAGATTTTTATTACTATTTAAATAAAAGCTTTGTTGTGAGTTATAATTTGCTATAAAAGTGATAGACATAAAACATATATTGGCGCTGTAGAATTTAGAATTGAAATTATAAAGCTTTTTTTAGAATAAATAGCTATAATTTAATTACTTTATTATGTTAATGAGCAGTTCATTTCTAAAAATCATTTGAAAAATTATATTCTAGTTTAAATAATGATGAAATTGTGCAGAACTGGTTAATTTTGAGGTGCTTCTTTTGAATTAAGAGAGTATACAATTTCCTTGAGATATATGAACTATAAAATCTTATATATAATTTGGATAAATTCAAAATCCCTTAGACCCGGTTATCAAGCATTTTGTGTTAAGCTTTATACATATTTTGAAAGAAGTAGAGATTCAGCTTTGTTGAGATTACTAGTTCGATAATTAAATTTAAATTATATCATTGGTAGAGTAGAGTTATCAATTACTCGAATGATTTTTTGTTTACAAATTACAGATATATCAATAAGTATTCGCGTCATTTAAGAGGAATTACTATTTAATTGGATTTAAACTAATCCCATAAAGAATATTCTATATAAATATTTTAAATTAATATATCCTGAGTAAAATGATTTTTATATTTCGCGTCAATCCTTTATTTTAATATTATTCAGCTATCAAACTAAAAAAATCTGACGTTAAACTGTTTTATAGTGACATTTCTCCAAATTAACTGCACTCTCATCTAGCAGTTTCTATATAGTTCCTTTAAATTTCATTTAATAATGACATGCGCAATCTGCTTAGAGGCTTTTTATAATACACCGGGTTCCGAAACTTCTAGAACCGGAGCTTCTGAAGAATCTGCTGTTGTAGCTACAAACTGTATGTAATATTTATTATTTAATTCTTTGAACTTAAAATTTGATTTTTTATAAGATTTTTAACCTATAACTTAATTTATGTTTTATTTTATTAAGGTGGTCACGTTTTTCATTATAATTGGTATGTATAGATTGCAGAAGCTCTTTAGAAAATTATTTTAGTGTTTTTTGAACATGAGTACTTATATGTTTTATTTAGTTTATCACAAACTCGCCCTGCGCCAAATCGAAATTACATTCAATGCCCTGTTTGTAGAAATCGAGTATATGAAAATGCTCTTCTTAAACTTCATAATGATTGGAAATGTGACTGTCCAACAGTTTCAACCCCAAAGAGCTTAGAAGTTGAAACAAGCGATAGAAAGTGGGAAAGTGAATTAATAACACTATTGGAAACTGTGAAAGTAGGAGGAAAGCCTGTAAGAATTAGTATTCTTCATTTTAATAATCTGAATTCTAATTTACCATTTAGACTGAAGGGTTAATTTCTTCTTTAAACAGAATGATAGATATGTCGACAGGGCGCACTTATAACTTTTTTACCAAAATTAAGAAAGCTATAAATGACCTGACTACCCAGGTATTACACGAAAGTAAAGCAAAAGATGATTCTAAAATCGCGCTACAAAATGCTATACTTGAGCATGGAAATATACTATCAATTAACCAGAACATGATAACAAGTTTAACAGAAGCAAATGATTCTCTAAATAATGAAATAGAAAATCTAAGAAGCAGACTTAAGACTGCCAATGACACCTTAAATAGGCTTAACATCCTTAGAACTCTTAATAACTCTTCAGAATTTCCTAGTATGGAAGCTACTATCAGAAGAAACTTATTTTTAGAGAGAATAAATGAGCTTGATAGAGGAGGATGGGTTAATCTTTTGAGAGACTTGCATAATATTAACCTTCATAACGAAAAGTGAGATATTTATATTGAATGATATTTTATCGTTATTTATTAAATTTTTTAGGGAAAAGATAGATTATAAGCGACAATCTGAAAAAGCCATAAAAGAAAAGGAAGAGCTATCAAAAGAATTTTATGAGCTATCTCAGAAATGTAAAAGATTAGAAAGCAGAAATCGCCAGTTTGAAAGCGATACTCAATTAGAAAGAGACGTGCCACGTAAAACAGCTGGCAGTCATCATACGACACCAACTGATAATAGACAGATTGTAACTCCTGTGAGTCGAATAAATCATGAAGATCCTATTGAAATATCTGATTCAGAGCCTGAAAATTCAACTCTTAATCGTAGAAACACAACTCCTACAAGGCATATGACTTCATCTTCTAACCAGCCTTCATCTTCCACCTCGGTTTATAAACGCCATAATAAGTATATTTATACAATACTATACTTTTTATTTCTAACGTTTTTATTAGCTTAACTTCAAATCCATTTGTCAGAGTGAATGTACCTCTTCCAGATCCAAGTTCTATATGTAAGAAAACGTTTTGAACGATAATTTGATTTATACTAATACGAATATTTAGATGAAAGTGGTACTGCAATTGTTAATAACATAATACCATCTTCATCCAATACACCAAGCGCACGAGCGGCTGCACTTTTCAATTCAACATCTAAAAGCTTAAGTAAAAACAATTCCCGTGACCATATGGTAGGCAGAGCAATTGCAGTTCCAAAGAGTAAAAGAGCCGCTATAAGGAAAGTAGGGATGGATGATTAACTGTGAATTAGATATTATATAACAAATTCGGTATAAATATTGTATGAATAGTTCTTAATAAATTTTGTAAACATTATTTCATGAGTATATATGACAAAACTGTTGCTCTTAATTGTATTTTTTTATCAACAATCAATCTTTGACATGATTTTGTACATATATTTGGTTAAGCTTATGCTAATAATTCTTCATATTTTATTTTTAATTTATCAATATTGTATAACTATTCATTATACTGAGTTAGTATCGTATCCATCACTTTTTGAGTCTTCATAAACTTAGTTTATAAGCTTAAAATCCACTAATACCCCTTATTTCGATAATATATATTAAAAATACAAGTTCAATTAATCCTAAACTGGGTGTGAGTTGAGGAGTATCGCATTTTTAATATAAAGCCTAAGTTCTCCGCTTTAAAGAATATAGAATATTCAGCAGTATAAGGATATAATGGAGCTATTAGTAATAGTAGATGCTTATAGTGAAATAAGAAAAATAATTCCATACAATATATAATACTGATAATCGTTTCATTTTGTTTTTACACTCATCAACCTACTCAATATTACACATAAAGCAAACATATAAAATTTAATCCCATAATAATTTAGTCCTTTAATTTTACTATAATATCCCGTTTTGTTAAAAAATTATTGCTAAAATAGTCACAAAAGTTATTTTTAAATTTAATTAATAATGAGTTTAGATGATATA
>KQ964527.1:46783-57410 GCA_001566745.1 Conidiobolus coronatus NRRL 28638
ATATCAAATAATTTGTAATATATTTGGTTATACTAAAATATCTATATAAAAGTTCTAAACTAGTGCTTTGATTTTATTACAACTTGCTAATAGTTATTTTACTAATAAAAGTTAAACTTAAATATTGGAATTAGATTTATAATTTGACCGCAAAATGAATTATTTTAAGAGAAATATGCTCACGTTGATATAGAAAGTTTCTTTTAGATCTTTTTGTACATTTAATAAAAGTGAAATAACTTTCCTAAAAATAAACCTCTAGTGTGTAGCGGATATTAGGAACTTCGTTGTTTAAATATTACAAATAGCTAAGTAACTCACATATATCAACTATTTATAATAACGTCAGAGCACGCATAATTAGACTATATCTTGTGTTTAATCCAAAGTTCGGCATATTTCTATTAGTAGATGCAAAAATCAATAAATCTCTATAGTAAACCAAAAATTAGACCTTTTATAGTTAATTTCGTAATCTAATGTTAGTTATAATCATTTAAAATGATGGCTAGCGTGAAGTCATCCTTAAGTAATACTACAGAGCTAAGCGCAGTAATTAACGGTGTTATTATAGATATATCCGACGCTCATTTAATATATAAGAACCTCAAATAAACATTGGTCAGTTATTAAATTAAATTATAAGAGATTTGTTAATCTTGAAAAAGAATGTAAGATGGTGTTTAAGTGTATGTTAAAAACCTTTATAAATATGATTCTCTATTAGCATACAAGCATTAGAGATTTCTAACTTACACAAGTCCAAGGTTTTATGCTCAAAATTACATAATAATGAAACTCTAAATGCTAAAATTTTCTAAATATATGCTACTCGTGTCTAAAGTTGAAATGAATAGTTTTTAATAATCCTCTTGTATATACGGATAAAGTTGAATTCATGCAAAGCTAGTGATCGTTAATTTTGATTTTAATTCAAACTATTAATATATACAACCAAAAGTGCTCTCTTTTACATCGGTAAAGCTTATACTACAAAACAAATGATAAGTTTAGAATAGTAAGAGCCAACACTATTGCAAATTATTCTTAGTGTTGTGATTATTATTACAAAAAATTATTATGTATAATTATTCTTAATAGCTATTTATACTTGCACCATTCATTACTAAAATCTCGTAATCATAGACTGCTAAATTAGACACTAAACCTAATATTACTATATTAATATATTTTGAAAATCAATACTAAATGATTTGCAAAATAAAATAGAATGTGTAAGATCATGTGATATAAGGGTATTGGGCAAAAATTCAATAAGCCGCCTAATTATGATAGTTAAACCTAGTTGATTAATCGTGCCACTTTTCATTCTCCTTGCTTTTTACTGCTGCGACCAATTAAACATAATCACTCCTTCGTTCTGTCATTCCACTTATGGTCACATTTACACAATTTTATCCATAACTATGAACATACCTTATGATTACCATCATTCCACTGCATTCCAATGACTTAGACCATTTTATCATTTGATTAGCGATAGACGAATGGAGAGAACACTTGACTAATTAATATCCAATCAAAATTGATTAATGGACGGTTTTTCCAGACTTCGTTGGGTAAAACGAAAAGCAGCCTCGCTTAGTAAAGAGTCCATTTGTGACGTATAGAATATAGGGTGATTTTAAGGGTAATTAGCCAAAATAAAGAGTTTTATTTCGAGCCATAGAATCATGGATGTAAGTTGAGATCCCTTTATCCTATAAATATCACAAATGCACTTATCAAACCATTTATGATTACTAATTTTAATTGAATTGAATTTTTGAAAGAGTAGTGACTGTTGTCCTTTGCATTTAATTAAGGTAAATAATAATACAAAATAATAAGCTTGCTATATACTTAACTATATTATTAGCATTCGTATAAGAGATAGTTATTGAAAATTGTATTCGTCTGACATTTTTTATATTTAAACTCTAATTCATAGTATATTATTTTTACCAAGAGCATTTAGCCATTTCACCCAATATGTTATTAACTTACCGTTCTCTATCAAAAGCTATTTCTAATAGCGCCCTAAGAAATACTTCTAGATTAGCAACAAGCCACTTTAGACTAAAACACGCTTCCGCTGTCGGAAATCCCATTCCTCACGGTGATGCAAATTTCTCCTATCCACAAGAATCATTTTTAAGTCAAGCTTCATATGTAGAACAAATGTTTGAAAGCTGGAAAGAAGACCCTAACTCCGTCCATTTATCTTGGAGAATTTACTTTCAAAACATGAACGAAGGTACCTTCCCTGCCGTTCAATTCCCTCCCACTTTAGTTCATAATAGCGCCTCTCTACCTGTATCGTTGGGATCCAAAACCCAAAACTCCAAATCCCTTGAATGGAATCCACTTTATCTTAAAGGAATTCAAGTTCAACAGGCTTTCATGGCCCATGGTCACAGAATAGCTCAAGTAGATCCTCTAAAACTCAGGGCTCAAGATATGCCTCAGGAGCTATCTTTATCAAGCTTTGATATTACCGAATCGGATTTGAATACAAAAATTCCCCTAGGACCACAATTATTCCCTCATTTATTCCACTCAGGGATTAAGGAGTTGAGTTTAGGAGATTTTATCGAACGACTAAAGCATGTTTACTGCGGTAACGTTGGTTATGAGTTTTCTGAAGTCCTCGATCCTAATGCACGTGCATGGCTCCAAAGCAAGATAGAAACTTTTATCGATTCCCCACTTACCAAGGAAGAATCCACAAAAGTTTTAAAGCAATTGATTGAAGCTGACCAATTTGAAGCCACATTTGCTGAAAAATTCAAGACTGTTAAAAGATATGGTTTAGAAGGTGCTGAGTCAATGATTCCTGCTTTACATGCTATTATCGACTCTAGTAGACAATCAGGTGTTAAGGATGTTGTGATCGGTATGCCACATAGAGGTCGTCTTAATACTTTAGTTAATATCTTCCAATATCCTGCTCGTGATATTTTGACCGAATTCTCCTATAAAGCACAACCTTTCCATCCATTATCAGGAGATAATGCTTACCATCTTTCTAGAAAAACTCAACTTGATGATCAACTTGCAGTTCATTTAATGGCCAATCCCAGTCATTTAGAAGCTGTTCATCCTATTGCATTAGGCCAAGTCCGTGCCTTACAAGCTCAAGATAAGGATAAATCCCTTAATAGCGCTGTTGGTATCATCATTCACGGTGACGCAGCTGTTTCTGGACAAGGTGTTGTATATGAAGCTATGAATCTTCACAAACTTCGTGCATATGGAACTGGTGGTAGTGTACATATGGTAGTTAATAACCAAATTGGTTTCACTACTTACCCAACTAACAGCAGATCCACCCCATACTGTACTGATCTCTTCAAAATGTTAAATATCCCTATCTTCCATGTAAATGGTGACGATGCTGAAGCTGTAGTCAAAGTCTCTAAACTCGCTACTGAGTATAGAAACACTTTCCATACCGATGTTATGATCGATCTTTGGTGTTATCGTAAGAATGGTCACAACGAAGTTGACCAACCTAGATTCACTCAACCTAATATGTACAAAAAGGTCGATACTAACAAGCCCGTTCTTTCTCAATACATTGATAAATTAACTTCTGAAGGTACTTTATCCAAAGAGGAAATTGGTAATATGAAACAAGCTGAGCTTAATCGTATGGAAGAGGCTTACCAAAAAAGTCAAGGCTATCAACCCAAGGCTGTGCGTTGGGAAGAAAGCGAGTATCCAGGATTCCCTTCAATTAAAGAAGTTTTCACAACTCCTATTAAGTCAGAACCTACAGGTGCTTCTTTAGATAAGCTTCGTTTAGCTGGTAAAGCTCTTACTGATTTGCCCTCAGACTTCAAGTTACACTCAAATCTTGCTAAGGTTATCAAGGCTAGAGAAAATATGATTACATCTGAATCTAACATTGATTGGGCTACTGCTGAAGGTTTAGCTTATGGTACACTTTTGCTTGATAATGTTTCAGTTAGAATTAGTGGTCAAGATGTTGAACGTGGTACATTCTCCCAACGTCACGCTGCCGTATATGATCAAGTATCTGAAAGGCGTCACATTCCTCTTGAAATGTTAAAACAACACACTGAATCTAAATTTGAACCATGTAGTTCCCATCTTTCCGAGTTTGGTACTATGGGCTTTGAATTAGGCTATAGTTTGCCTTATGCTAACCAATTAACGCTTTGGGAAGCTCAATTTGGTGACTTTGCTAATAATGCTCAGTGTATTTTAGATCAATTTTTAGTTAGTGGAGAACAGAAATGGCTACAAACTACTAATTTATCTATTTTATTACCTCACGGCTTTGATGGTAATGGTCCCGAACACAGTAGTGCAAGAATTGAACGTTACCTTCAATTAAGTGACGATAATCCCAATGTATTCCCTGAAGACCATACTTTGTATAAGAACCAAATTAACTGGCGTGTAACTAGCTGCTCTACTGCTGCTAACTTCTTCCACTCTCTTCGTAGACAAGGATTAAGTAAGATTCGTAAACCATTGATCAGTTTCAATGGTAAATCCATATTACGCCATCCTCTTGCAAAATGTAGTTTATCTGACTTAGCAGACGGTACTGAATTTATGCCTGTTATCCCTGATGTTGAAACTCAAGGAGTTCAATCTGATATTCATAAGCATATTATCTGTACCGGAGGTGTTTACTATCAACTCTTAAAGACTAAGCAAATCAACAACTTGTCAGGTATCGCCATTACTAGATTAGAAGAACTTTGCCCATTCCCATATCAGGAATTAGAGCGTGAAATTTCTCGTTACCCCAATGCTCAACTCACTTGGGTACAAGAAGAACCTATGAACATGGGTGCATGGGACTACGTAGGTGCTAGAGTTAATACCACACTTAAACATATGAAAGAAAATGGTAATGGTGATGTTGTTCAAAACATTAATGTAATTAGTCGTGACACTAGCGGAGCTGTAGCTACTGGATTTAAAAAGAGACATCAACGTGAATTCTATGGATTATTATCAAGAGCTTTAATTGATAAAGCAGTAGAAACACCCTCTGAAATTGTTGAAGGCTTACCAGTATTCTAATCAATTCATTATTATAAATAATAAAAAAATTTAATATAAAAAATTTCTCAATATTATTTTACAAATTTTATTTAACATACAAGAGAAATTAACAAAATTAATTCTTGGTGCAAGTGAATTTGATTGTTAATTATTGTTTTTTCACATCTTTAACATATATCAATCATAGTTTAGTATTTGTATATTTATTATTTAACAAGTTAATCCAATATATAACTTGGATAGAAAAATTGTTTTAAATCATATATATTATATTTATTAATAAGTAATGTCAGAATATAAGATTAAAAAATTATCCAAGTTAAAATAACAGTAATATATGACCAGTTAGCATGTTAAAGTCAATGGCAGCTATTCTGACGCTATAATATAATAGCAAAATATAATAATAACTATTATAAACCAAGTTGAATGTAACATTTTATTCATTTCAATAGATGTATATTAAGATTATATTTATAGCAAAGATAAAAATGAATTATTAATAACAATACTCTATAGCTTATTATTATTAAATATTTAGTATAAATAGTCATTGATGATAGTATTATTATCTACTTAAAATAAAACTAAATATTAATCATAGAGAAATATATTAAATTTTCTTTATAAATTTTATAACTTAAATACTGCATGTATATTAATATATAATTTTGGTTATCTTATAAGTGTTTTTTGATATTTTAATAATAATAACAACAGAGTTATTGTAGATTAAATCAAATCTAGTCATTGTTGAATACATGTACGATAGTATTAATGATATATTCAGTATATGGGATAAATATTATTAAAATGAAAGAAGGAGATAAATAACAATGCAGAATTATAAAATATATGCAAATTGTATTTCAATTGGTTAGAGATGTGATATATTTACTTTATTGAGATTGAGTTTAATGTGGTATGGATATATGGTGGCGATTAATTTAAATAATAATATGTGTAATATGTGTATGTTCACACTTAAGTGTTAAAATTCAGAACTATAGAATATACAAACTTTTTATTCTTATTAACTAATAAAGTTCCCAAATAAAAAATCCAAAATATAGCTATATTATAACTTATACTAATTAGAATTCATGTACAAATAAAAATAATTTTAAGTTGTGATTTATTAATACTAACTTGTTGCGAAAAAACCAAGTTGGTAATGCAGGCATATAAAAAAGTTTTACTGTAAACTAAAGCGAACCATACTATGCTATATTAGTAAATTAACAATAATACCTGTATAACATATATTGCCATTTTAACAAATCTGAGCCAAATTGTGATAATTGAAAAATCTAGTAATTTAACTCAAATTTAGCTATGCATATATAGGGTTAAGGATGCCCAATTTTAAAGCAATTTACCTCCTAGGTATATTGAGGAGATTGTAAAATTAAAATGGTGATGATTTTTTTCTTGTAGTTTGCAATTTAATTGTGGTTTATTGTTTAGTAAATTAATTAATTTTTACGTCAGTAAAACTGTTAATACTGACTTAGTATTTTGATAATTGCCGCCAACTCTACTACATATCTCTAACATAATGCATGATAATATTACCATTTAACTAATCAATATGCTCTGATTAACTTAGGCTAATTTTATGTTTAATAATCAGCTCAGATGGACTTTAATTTCAAGTTATTAAGTATATCAATCTGAAATATATTTAATATTTATCATGTTGGGCAATTTTATATACTTTTTTGTCTTATGATTTTTAATTAAATTACTAAAATAAAAATAAAATAAAAATTTTGGCATTATATAAATAGATATTAAGCTACAATTAATAAATAATACGAAGCTTAATTATATCAAGTCAAATACAGCTAATTTATTTTTAGCAACAGCCTTTTCATTCTTGTGTGACACAGAGACAGGTGCTATTTACCGTTTTAGCTTTACGCAGGGATTTACAAATTTCCTCAAGACTAGTGATCATTTATCTATCTCCTAATTTACTCTTATTTGCCAAAAATAATCTTGTAATAAGCTTTTAGTTAAAAGGGTCATTTGACTAAATATAAATTATCTTTTATCAAATTCTTTTGCATCTAAAGTTACTATTTAAATTAACTATTCCAATAAATTGAGCGGAAATAATACTAAGAGCAATAATAAATTCCTTTTGAACTATGCTAAGCACTCCCCGTCTTTGTTACGTATTTTTATTGTTGTTATAATGTAATCAAACGTGGAATTAATTAGCTCAATTTTCGAAATTGAAACAAAAAATTACCTCCATATAAATAACAGGTGATTTTTATATATGCGCTGAATTTGATTTGGTACTCAATTTGCACTGCTTTTATAAAAGCAGTAGAGCTAAAAATAGTAGTGTCGAATTTTAATTTGACATTTGTGTTAATATGGCTCACAAGCTTTACTAATTAGCTCAACAAGTTTTCAAATTTATAATAAAAAAATCTTAAGATTTGCATTTATTAAATTCTATCTGATTTTTAAGAATCCTTTTTTATTAATAGCAACAATGTATGCATAGACCATTACAATCGGTTATACTATATAAAATGTATTGACTGAACTGAGTGAGTTTTATTAAGCTTCGTAAAATTAGTGCACATAAGTTATTAAACTTGATTGAGCCAATATGTATAGTATACTATTGTTAAATTATTGAATAATTGGACAATCATCTTTAAGGGGATGAAATTAGATTCTCGATGATAATTGGCCAATTATCCCTCACCCCTTTTTCATACTATATTTTTTTCTTTTCTCTTCTATTTTATCAACACACTCTAATCTACAAATAATCCAGCTAAAAATGATTGGATTCTCATCCCTAATCCAGCCAATTAAATTCGACCTAGTTGGGATTTATGATCCAAACTGAGTTATCCAATCGGAGAGGGCAATCAATTTTTTACATTGAATAAATGGAAGTGGAAGAAGGATGATGCTAGGATAAATGAGTGTAACGAGTTATCCAAGCTGATTGCCTCTTTCTTTCTCTCCCATTAAAATTTTCTTTCCAGTATTATATTATATATCTGGTCTTATTTTTAATTAAACCATTACTCTCCCCTTTTAATATCACTTCACGGCCCCAGATTATTGTCCTTTACTCTGGTCAAGCGTTCAACCAAAAATTTTATTTGTTTCTATTTTCGTTTCTGACTCACCTACCCACGATACACTTTATTTGCACGCTTAGCATTCTTGCAGTATATATATTATTCTTTTTCTTTTTTCAAACTAAATATTTCAAAATTTCTTTTTAATCAATACCTTAAATTCACGCCTTCATCATGATTCACACTCAAGCCCTTCCCAGCGCCTTATTTCATAACGACAAGTCTTCTTCATATTTGGCCAAATATCCCCTAGAGAGTCGACCTTCTCGCTCACACTTCAAGAGTCTTTCTCTTACCAATATTCCTTCAGACCAAATGAATTTGTCCTCTTTTGATCCCCTCCGTCCTTCCCCTTTGATTTCAGATTGGCTCTTGACACCCTCAAATCATACCAATATCCCTTCTTCCGTTAGAGATATGAGAGCTGAAGCTCAGTTTTTACCCGAACTTGTACCATCTTCCAAAACCATTTCTACTTGCGCATCTGTGCATGAAGATGATTCTTCTGACCCTCCCTCACCTGCTCCAGAATCCACTCAACTTGTTATTCGTGGACTTATAACCTCTCGTGATGCTGGAGTTATCATTGGAAAAGATGGTAAAAATGTTGCTGAGCTTCGCGAAGCTACAGGTGTAAAAGCTGGCGTATCTAAAGTTGTCCCAGGTGTCAATGACAGAATTCTCACATTAACTGGAACAATTGACGGTGTGAGCAAAGCTTACTCAATAATCGCCAAGGCTTTGGCTGAGAATTCTCTTACAAATGCCGATGCTCCACACACTACTACCCAATCCAAAGTCCTCACTACTTCTAACACATTTATCCGCATTCTCATTACTCATAATTTAATGGGTACAATTATTGGCAGGCAGGGCCTCAAAATTAAAAATATTCAAGATATGTCTGGTGCTAGACTTATTGCCTCTAAAGAATTATTACCCAATAGTACTGAACGTATTGTTGAGATTCAAGGAAGTATCCAAGCCATTCGTCTCGCACTTCATGAAGTAGGAAAATGCATCACTGAAGACTGGGAGCGCGGAATCAACACAATCCACTATAGTCCTGCTTCTCGTCTTAATGGAGCCCACCACCGCTCAAATTCTACTTCATCCATATCTTCCACCTCTTCCACAATCTCTGAACCCATCAAATCAACCTTTTCTCTTCCTTACCAAAAAGAAACTTTCATCAAAGATGATATTATCAATAACGAAATTCCTTTACGCTCCGCTAAAACTCAACGCACTCCCATTAGCGTTGAATCTGAATTTAAATATGTTCAGGAGCAATTAAATCGAGTTTCCAAGTTTTCACCACCTAACACTGAACTCACTAGTCTCTTATCCATTCCAAGCGATTTGGTTGGCTGCGTCATTGGCAAAGGTGGCTCTAAAATTTCCGAAATTCGTCGCCTTTCTGGTTCCAAAATTAGTATTTCTAAAGGAAGCCAAGATGAATCCGACTGGCGTCTTTTCACTATTGTTGGTGATCGTCAAAGTACCCAGCTTGCTCTAGACTTATTACAAGAGCAAATCTTTGCTGATAAGAAATCCTTGTAGATGTTTCAACCATGTTCATATTATTTACCACGTCTCAAAAATGACCCGTATACCGTATACTTCCTTTATCATTCCATTCGAGCTTGCTCATTACGCTACACAATATTCAATTCACAACTCTATCGCGCTTATGTCATAACAATTATATATTATCTTATCATTATTATATCTTATTTGTAAACCTTATTAACAACCCTCTACTTCGTAAATATTTTCCATTAATCATGTCTTAATCACACACACAATCGTTTTAACCTATTAGCTCACCTACGCTCTGGTATTTTCAAATTATTCGCTTCCTATACAAATAATACACAAATTTCTACATCTTCTCCCTATTCCAATTTCTATCCCTTATTATTTGGACTATATTGCATATAATGGCTGATGGCTTATCTTAGCAGTCAACTGAGTATATTCAATGTCTACATTTATAAACCCCAAACATTGTATTACTTGATATTTTTGCACAATAAATTATAGTTAACCCCTTTTCCAAATCTTTTGACTGCTCTTATTTTTTGTTTTACATTTATTTTTTACTCCATAGGCTAATTTTTTTAATGCTCTCCTGAATCATTTTAAATCATAACACAATTTTAATGCCAGTTTATTGGATAAATCCAAACTTGTTATCCCTTATTTAATCTGATTTAATTTCAGTATTTGTAATTATAATTCTAGTGATTCGTAATCAGTATTCGAAAGTTTACAAGTTTAGTTTTTGATGCAGTGTATTTTTTCGAATTTAAAAAAAATCCTTTTTCAAAAAGCAGTAAACAGGGTAAACTAACTAAAATTCATGTGCAAACAAAATTAAAGGTTAATTTTAGTGAAGATTAAGGAGGCTTCGTAATATTAAAGAAAGATTAAACTAACCCAATTTATAATGGTTATTTTGT
>KQ964527.1:69521-80182 GCA_001566745.1 Conidiobolus coronatus NRRL 28638
ATGCTTGTTTAAAATAAATACCGTAATATTCAAATTTTGAAATTATGGGATAAATATACAACATCAAATCTCAAAAACAATTAAATGATATATTTTGCAAGGTGTATACTATTGTGTCTTACTTTAATTTATTTATTATAAAAGCTAGATATAATATATCGTGTTATATACTAAAGATATCTCCTATTAGCCAATCAAAAATTGAGCTACTGTTATAAATGTTAGTTATAATAGCAGGTTTGATAAGTTATATGTATATTTTAAGAATTTAACTTGAAGCTTTGATTTAACTATAACTTTAGCTCTGTGTATATTCAATATATTTTATTATTTAATTTAAAACAATTAGTTCAATTAATCAATACTTTCGCAGTTTAATAAAACCAGTTAAGCTTTCGCTAAAACACTCAATATTTTGACAAAATATATTATCTCAATGCTAAGTTGATTTTAGCTTTCTAATTATTACTTGAGTGTAAAATATATATTACTAATTTTCTCACTTATATTTAATTAGTGTATTCTCTCATTAAGCTTGATATAATATCGTTTAGGTCATTGATACCTTTTCAGCTACCTAGTAAACTAATAAAGCATCTCATATAATAATTTTAATTAAACATTAATCACTATTAATTGATATAATTAACCAAAAAATATATAAGTGATTCTGACTGACTCAGCTCGAATTGTATGGAATCAGTTCAAAATTTTCATTTTAATACAAAAGAGTTATTTTCAAATGTAGACTTTATTTAAAACATAATTGTATATAATATAACATCAAACTCTGTATTATAAACTTTAAATAATAAATACATACTATTAGATAGACTTTAAGCAACTAAAAATCGAAATTATTGTAAATTTGTCCTATAAAAAGTTTGAAAAAAAACTACATCGATTTGACCTGAATCTCTCATATACGATTAATATTTGGCAGTTTACTTGTTATAACTACTATTTTAGCTTCAGTATTCAGCCTTTATTCAGCGAGAATCAAAATTTATCAAAAGCTAAATTAATATTAAAAACAGTATAATTATATTATATGTTTGATGCAAATATACTATAACACGCGTAATCAACTGTTAAAAATAGACCAATCCACCATAATACATTTTTTATCCTAAATTTAAGGGTTCGGAAAATTAACTTGATCTATTTAATTCTATTTGCTATAGAAAAAGGAAGTTTATATTTGAAATGTCAAAAATTTGAACTATCAAATAGTGATTATTGTATGCAAAGCAATATGAGCGATAATTGAAATAACTTGTAATTAACGGTTTATGGAAACAGATACTTTTTGTGAGGAAGGCACTTAATTTTATGAGAACATTTAAAAATTTTACTCACATTTACTGCAGCTCAGAATCATATGAGTAAATATCGCGGTTATCTTTTTAAAACTAGAGGTTATCAAGATTAATAAATAATTTGTATTGTGGTGAATGGTAAAAACGATATCAGTATTGGCTAGGTCTAATTAAAATCAAACTTTCTGGAAAAAAGATCTGCAAGAAGAATGTGAATTTTATATCAAATTGCTGTTAATATTAAAATAACTCTCTGCTTTATCTTCAATATATCAGCTTATAATATCGCATTAATTGAATAGAGCATAGAGTATTTTTCAATTTGCTAATATTCGATAAGCAATCATGAATATTATGAACGATTGATAGACTCCAAGGATTCCCCCTGCTCCGGCATTTGATGCGACAGTTGAATACAATTTGGGGAACGCGAATTTGAAGTCAGAAAGCTGTTAAAATCGTACTGTTTTATGATGATTTAATTAGTTAAATCATTTAATGGAAATTTGATTGTTATTTGTTTTTATTTTTAATTAACTTCACTTCATCACTTATTTTATTTCATTTCAGTTAAATATTGTATTATAAAACTCATATAGATACTAACTAATTAATTAATTTATTCAATATAACACTTCAAAAACATTGACTAGTCTATTCTAAATATATATTATGACTATCAATGACCTTAATACTAATGAAAATATGTCCAAGCACCAATCCCCTCAACCTCAATCAACAACGCCTAAAACTAGACAGTTGTCAAATAGAATTCTCTCGTCGCCGTTCTTTAAACAAAGTCTGGCAAATTCACAGGTTCCAGCTAAGCCAGTTGCCACACAGGTGAATTTGGACCCTTGTTTAAATGACCTCTTTCCCCATCATTTACTTTGGGAACAACAACTTTCCCCAGTAGCTCCAGAGCCTCAGACTTTAAATGAGAAATCTAATTTGTCTTCAGTTCCTCTTCCAGTAAAAAAGCCGCTACCTAAAGAACCTGTCGAAATCTTCAATGAATCTTCTAGCACTTTGGAACTAGAATTAAATTCTCACTGTAAGTATATTTTAATCTTATACATATTAAATTTAGGTACTATATTTTTCCAAAGTAGAATACAAGCTCTTAAATCGAATCTATTTTCTGCAGACAAAATTATAAAATTAGATATACTATTAATGGATAATACTAAAGATAGAAATAATCAACAAATATTTATTAATGAATGTTATTCAGCAATATTAAAAAATATCTGTATTAAATGGAAAATTTTATTCTTCTTACTAACAATTTATATTTAAAAACTATTCAAAATATTTTATGGATTCTAACAGATATTTTTTTAGTTGAAGACAGTGTTAATAATTCAAGAGAAGACCTCATAAATGACAGGCCAAAAGTAAAAAGAAATAATACAATAAGAAAATCTTTAAGAAGGCAAGACAGTAATAACGGCTCCCCAATATCAATTAATCTTAGATCGCCGCCTACAAACATGGTTAACCATGACTCTGCAACAGGTTTAAGCTCAATTAATGCTTTTGCGGATACTTTACAATCTCCTCCTCAAGAAATGAATCCTAGCATTAATAGCACTTCAATTGACAGTAGGTATATGCTTAGAAAAAGTCTCAAAAAAGTTTCAACGCCTACGCTGCCTAAGAGAAGTACAATACTCGATAAACCCGAGTTTGATAGCACAAAATCACACCCAATTTCGCGCTCATCATCTCAGCAGCCGAGTGGCACTCAAGCTTATAACAAATTACCATCTGAAACAAATGGAGTTTCATCCTCACAAATTACACGCTCTTTATCATCTAGTCAAGCAAAAGGTTTGCAATTGAATAGGAAAGTTACTAGCGATAGTGTCAGAAACCCATCTTCTCCTGTTGCTAGATCTTTATCTTTAAGCAAATCTAAAAGCCCTCAACCTAATAAGAAAGAATCGATAGAGTTTGTTGATTCTCCCACATCGATCCACTCTTTTGAAATGAAATCTCCCACTAACAAGCTTAAATTAGATACAATTCATAAACCTACGCGGAATTCATCATTACAATCCGGGCGCTCGAAGCCACTACCATCAATACCTAAAGAGCATAAATCTTTACCATCTCCAACTTTAACTAATCAAACTGATCAACCTTCTATAAAGATTATTGAAAATCCAGATAAACCACAAAAATTTGAAAAGTCACTGAGAAAGGATAAGAAGAGCGGAAATGTAAGAAAATCACTTTTTAACCCACCTCACTTTGTAAATAGAAGATCAAGATCTAATTCAAATTCAAACCCTAATTCAAGTAGATGGTCTACACCTCCATCTGCACTTTCAACATTCAATTTTTCTAGAAATAGCAAAGGGTCTCAACAATCACAAGCACAATCACAGTCAATTCAAATTGACTTGGATCTCTCTATTATAACATTTGATGAAGCATATAGCCTATCAACAATTTATTCCAGGTTTGTAACTGCTATTCCATTAACAACCCACAACAAAAATCATTTGGTGTATCACAATGCATTTACCGGAAAACAAGCCGCGGATACTTTATCATTTATCATACCAGGCATTGATAGAAAAGGGTGCTTAATGATTTTGAGATCACTGTTTAAGTATAGATTAATTAATGATACCACATTTGAATCTGTTAATTTTATTGACAGTTCTCAAGAAATCTACTCTCTAAGCGGTGTTGATAAGTCTAGCCAAATTGATCAAAAATTAACAAGCTCTGAATTGAAATCAACTTCTGGAATTTCCTTAACTGGGAGTGTTAATAAAATTAACACTGCAAATGGAATATTTACTTGCTACACTAGATGCTACTCTCCAATATGCCAACCAGAAAACGCAATTTTTTGCTATTCGCCCAGCTGTCCAAATAAACCTAAAGCCTCTCCCGCGCTAAATCGACATCCAAACTCAATTAGCACCTTCCCTAAACAGCGAGATATGGGCAAAATATGGGCAGATATAGTACCACCCAGTATTCTGGAATCAACGCCTGATAAAGAAAAAAAGCGTCAAGAAGCAATCTATGAAGCAATATATACAGAGAGTGATTTCTTAGAAGATCTTATGCTATTAAACGAATACTTTATTCAGCCATTGGCCAACTCTAATGATATAATTCCAGAAGACAGAAGGAGCTCTTTTATTGAAACAATATTCTTCAATGTTCAGGAGCTGGTATCAATCACAAGTAGATTTTCAAAATCTCTTAATGCCCGCCAAATCCAAGATCGAAACATTGTTTCAAGAATTGGTGATATTTTCCTTGATCATATTAACTATTTTGAACCTTTTGTAGCATATGGAGCTCACCAACTTTTTGCTAAATTTACTTTAGATAGAGAGATGGAAAACAATGTAAAGTTGAGAGAGTTTTTAGAGGAAAGAGAACATTGGACTGAACTAAGAAAGCTTCCTATACAGTCATTCTTAGGCCGTCCAACCACTAGACTTGGGAAGTATCCGCTACTTCTTGATGTAATAATGAAGCATACGCCACCTGATCACCCAGATCATCAAGATTTAACCAAAACAATCGAAATTATCAAATCTCTGCTTACAAGAATTAATCTTGAAACTGGAAAAGCTGACAACAAGATTAAACTAATCAAATTAGAACAAAAGCTTCATGGTACGCCTCAGCATTTAGAATCATTAAATCTTCCGGATGAAGGTAGATTGATTATAAGAGATGGACTATTGAAGAGAAAGCAAGGCGTCGATACTGCAGAATTACAATGCTTCCTATTTGACCATATGTTTTTAATGACCAAGAAGAAAAAAAATAAGGAAAGCTCAAATCAATATAGCAGTGGAGCCAGTTATTCGCTAGGATGGAGTGGAGAACCTTGCGACTATAAGATACATAAGCAGGTAATTTATATTAGCCAAGCTATTAATTTTTAAGTTATAAATACAAAAATATTTACTAATTATTTAAATTTTATAGCCTATACCTTTAGAATTTATACAAGTGTCTATTCCTAATGAATCACCTCCCAATCCAACAACAAACTATAGATGGTCAAGCAACTCTTCGGTAATAGGGAACTCAAACACGCCTAATACTTCATTTGCTCCTTCTACCAATTCTGGTGCTACTGGGTTTCTTTCTCGTAGAGCTACTTCGTTACTTAGCTATGGGGGAAACTCGGAAACTACCGAAAACACGACGTCCACTACAATATCACCTCCACCAATGTCTGCACCTCCATATATACACGAAACTCCAAGCAAGAGTTCATCAGGCTATCCTATCAATATAACACATTTGGGCAAACTAGGTTTTACGATCACTTTAAATGCTAATACGTTTACAGAACGTAAGCTTTGGAAAGAAAAAATTGAAAGACAAAAGAAATTAATTACTGAAAAAAGCGTAGCGTTTGAAAAAGTTACAATTTCAAAGTTTGATTTCAAATTACAAAATAATCGCGTTACATGCTCTGCAACTTTTGGTTAGTCTTATTAGCTTGTATTATAATTTTTACTTACTAACATTTTATCTTAGATCACGGTAAAAGAATCATAATTGGTACCGATTTGGGCATATATACCAATATAACTTCTGAGCAGGTCAATAGCGCTGTTCATCGTAGAAAATTTGAAAAAGTAATGGATCTGGAAAAAGTTACTCAAATAGAAGTTTTGGAAGAGTACAATATGTTCATTGTTCTTGCTGACAAAATACTTACTACATTTTCTCTCGATGCACTGGACTCTCAAGAGCTAAATATATCTAAAGGTAGACATATAGGCTCGCATGTGAGCTTCTTTAAAGTTGGCACCTGCTTGGGTCGCCACTTAGTATGTATTGTTAAATCAACTGCTCTCACTTCAATTATTAAAACACTAGAGCCTGTCCTTCTTACCAGTGGTAAGAAGTCTAACTTTGGTAGATTTTTAATGAGGGCAGGTAAAGATGGCATGAGACTGTATAAGGTAAGTATAAATACCTTTATTAATTATTAATACTTACATATTTTATTTTAGAAATTCTATATTCCTACAGAGTCGACATCACTTCATTTCATGAAAACTAAATTGTGTGTAGGATGTGCTAAAGGATTTGAGATAGTAGATTTGGAAACTTTGAATACTCAAGGATTACTAAATCCATCAGACGAATCTCTACAGTTTGTACTAAAATTAGATAATGTCAAGCCAATATCGATTTTTAGAATTCAAAATAAGGATTTCATACTTTGCTATGATCAATTCGCTTTTTATGTTGATAAAGAAGGTATCCGATCTCGCCCCACAAAATTACTGAACTGGGAAGGTAAACCCGAGTCATTTACTTTTCAATACCCTTTCCTCTTAGGGTTTAGCAGTGATTTTATAGAAATTTGGGATGTCGAGCTAAGTGAGTTACGACAAGTTATTCCTACAGGCAACTCTAGATCTTTGTTCTGTGACCCTTCAAAAAATACTATTCATTGTGTCAGTGGGGGCATTGAAGATGAACCAACTGAATATCAGCACCTATTTAATTTAGTTTTAAAGCCAAAAGCTAATAGACTTAACATTATCTGAATTTAATAACTCAGCTATCCTTTAAACAACCAAGTTTTATTATTATTTATTTATCAATATTTTTTAAACAAAAAATTTGTTTAATTAATTAAAACTTCAGATCTTGAATTTAAAATATGTATAATTTTTATAAAATAAAAAATATTGATTTAAAATTACCAAGTTTCTCCTTTAATATTCTCACTTAACTATCATATATATTTTAATCTTCAAAGTAAGTTTGAGTATAATTTGAATTTTGTTCAAAATTTTCGGATCTAATTTAACTCCTAAAAAGTACCCTTACTTTTAAGGGTTCACTTTACTGATAATTATAATAGTAAGAATATGCTATACAGTATAGTAAATATTTATTCATGGTATTAGCGTATTAAATTATAACAAAGTTGGAGAATGAATATATCTATAAACTTGATAAAGTGAAAATATTTTGACCAAGCTTAAAAATTCGAGAATAGTCTAGATACTCAATAGAAACTATAAAACTTGTTTTGAAATTGATGACTAAATTAAACTCAAAATAATAAATTAAGCTAACAGCCAACTCTTATTATTATAAGACAATTGATTAAACAATCATACTTGGAAATAATTTTAAAATATTAGTTTAATACGCTTGTATGTTTTAGGAATGTTTTGATTTCAGAAATAGACAAGTCCTAGATGGGAAAATAATATAATATTCAAAATTGGTTAGACTGATTGTATAGTTAATAAAATTGATAGTAACTTGATGCAATAATTGCAAGTGATATGTGCATATCGCGCATTTAATAAATGCAAATATTATTAATTGGCGTATAAGGGCTTGGTCAATTATAAAGATATAAAAACAATAACAAAGTCATATCTTGGATTTAACTAGTTCCATTTACCCCATAATTATGGGATAAATAATACTCATTGTATTATAAGGGCATTATTTCATATTAAATGATTATTAACCAAATTACATTAAATTTAACTCTTTAATTAACACAAAAAAGAATTCATAAATAATAACAACAATTTTATATTTCAAGATATAAAAAATAAAATGAGTAAAGCAAATAACAATAATGCAAACAACCTTCCAGAAGCTTCAACTTCAGCAAATTCAGTTGACCCAATATTAAGTATTGATCACTTTTTAGCTAATTTAAGCATAGAAACTAGTTTATTTGACGCTACTCAAGATGATTTTTTATACCCTTTGCATCTTGACTACTTTTTTAGACCAATATCAAAAAAGAACAAATATTCAAGATTTACTACAGCTTAACGAGGAGGATAGTCAATTAGATAGAAATTCTAAAATTTATCTCGAAAGTATTATTAATTTGAACTCTAATAATAATGGTAATGGGGGTAATGGAAATAATGGTGGCAATAGTAAAAAGAACCCTTTCATTAATCCAAGTAATTTTTTTATTATTGAAATATACTAAAATTTAAATATTAATTTTTTAAATAGTTAAAAATATTTCAACACCTTTAAAAAACATTACTGATGAGTTGGATTTGGTTATGGACAGCTGTAGCAGCCCCGAGGAAAGAGCTAAATTATGTCACCAAATGTGCCAAGACTTAGTAATACAAAGAAAATTAATACAAATAATAATTAATACTAATGACTACTATTTTTATTACTATAGCTGGAATCCTCTTTAAAAAGTGAAATTGAAATTTGTAACCTAAAAACAGAATTAGAAAAAATATTTAAAGAAAAAGAACTAGGTAAATAGAAAAACTCAGTTCAAAACCTGTCTAATATCTAATATTGTTATTTAGCAAAAGAAGCTATGAAAAAATCCGAAGGAGCTAGAAATCAACTTATCGACATTGCTAAAGAGCTTAGAAAAGAAAATATTCATATCAGAGTAAATTAACTAAATGCTAATATTATACTTTTAATTAATCAATGTACTTTAGGAGGTATATAATAATATTCGTTAGTATTAAATCCTTACTTTAAATATTTATTAATATTATCCTAATGGTAATAGGCTTACAAAACTACTTTGCAGCAAATTGAAAAACCTTTAGCTAAAGATGACTACTTTCAAAAGTATTTAATAATGTGGTTACCACGCATGTATATTAATCAATATTTTTTCATTTAGAATGAAAAATGATTTTGACTCACTTCAAAACCACTTTAACTCTAGAGGACGACATTTTAATTGTGTTATAAAATCTAAAGAAATCGATATAGCTATATTAAGAAGAAAGCTGCGCCAAAAAGAACTATTATATTTTCAAGAAACTTCAAAAGTAATCCAAAAATAATTTTTAACACTAACTTTAACACTCCATAATCAATAGGTAAAAGAATTACAAGAACTTTTAAGTCAATCAACTGTAGCAGAATTAGAAACACGTAAGCAGTTAGAAGCGTATATGCTAAAGTTTAGAGAAGTAGAGGATACATTGTCCAGAAACATGTTACTTCAACAGAATTTTAGATCTGAATTAGATATGGTTAGTTTTAATAATAAATATTTATTTTATTTAATGATATCGAATAATCTCTTTCTTTAATTACTATAGATATTAAAAAAGTGTGGAATGTTAGAGAAAGAATCCAAGCAAAAATTAGGTCAAATTAACTTAAATCAACAAAAATTAGTTAATAATGAGGGCTCTGAAGAGGTTCAACAAAAGACTAAATTAGATATCGAACAATTAGAGAAAAAATGCTCTAAATTAGAAGATATTATTAAGTCTTTACAAGTATATAATTAGGATTATTAATTTAATATTATACTGATCTATTTAATAGGAACAAAGGGTTAAGGATAGTATAATTGAAAAACAGAAGGATGAAATGATTCTTAATCTCACAAAGCAACTAAAATCAGTAGAAAGTTCAAAGTGTAATTCATGCGCCTCTAGTAGTAATAAATTGACTAATTTCTCAAATGGAGGAACTTCACTAAATGGAGGGAGTATAGAAGTAAAGTTTGAAAATGGAGGTATTAATCCTTTAGCTTTACCTCCTGGTATGAATAATAGAAAAATTAAAACTCCAAAATCTCAATTTTACCCAAATGACACAAGTAAACATTAATTTAAATCAGCGTATATAAACTAATAAATTATACCTATTATTTAAGACCATTACAAGCACCAAATTAAAGGATTGATAATAAATTAACAGATATTTACTTACTTTAATGTCACTTGAATGTATAGCTTATATAAATGGCATTTATTCAACTATTAGATACTTAAATTATATAATTAAAAAATATACTTAAGATTTAATAATAAATTAGTCTATAGCTATAAAATGTATAAATCAAACTTACTTTGTTGTTTGTGTAGCTATCTATTTAGAATACTATTAATAAAATTTCACCAATGAGTGATTCTAGTTAAAACGAAGAAACTATGTTAATAATTTTTATATAGCGAATTTATAATATTCTTGATTTTTATATGCTTAAAGCATATTAAATAATCACTATTATTTATTAAAATTTATATTACATATAATAATATAAAATTATCAACAATTCTCTTTAAATAGCGTCTATACTTGATAATAGCTCACTTGTATTAAAGTTAAAATTTTGAACTCTGTTTATTCAAATTTGAATTAAATTAACCAATTATATATTACCATTTTAATAATTTCCACTTAGGTTTATTTTCTATATTTCACTATACTCTACTACAAGCTTAATTAGCTCAAAATAATTAATATAATTTTGAAAAATTTAGTATAAATATTATAACCAAATTATAATTTAATAATATAAAAATATCCTTTTTAAGTAATCACAACAATTTGTAGTTGATTAGT
>KQ964528.1:3908-15447 GCA_001566745.1 Conidiobolus coronatus NRRL 28638
ATATATACTTTTATTGATTTCAAAATTTTACTATCTAGCATTTAAATTATAATAGTTAAGTAGTCTTTAGAGCTCTTAATAAGCTTATATTAAATATAAAGTTTAGTTGTAATACATTAATTAAAATTATATTATAAGAAGTTATCATTGGATTAACATTAATAAAGATCACATTTTTAGAGCATAAAATATTATACATGATTGAGATAAAAATTAAATATTTGAGAGATTCTGATTAATTCAACTCAAATTTTATATGTGCTCTATTCAAAATTTTAATTTTAGTACAAGCGTGTTATTATTATATATAGTTATTAAATAAAACTGAATATTTGATAATACCATATTTGAAGGCTGTATTATAAATATTTACTAAGAAAATAAGCAACTTAATAACCTTTAACTGTGTAAAAATCAAAAATATTGCAAATTTGCCTACAAAAAATTTTGGACTAAATTTCCTTGGTTTAACCAGAATCTCTCATTTATATTGCAAATATTATTAAAGATGATGTTATTAAGAAGTAAATCACCTATATGATTTTAGATATCTGCTACAACGTTCTTAAAGTATAGTAGATTTATCATAATATTAATAGCATTGATAAATATAATATGCTATAATTTCAAATCTTATTTATATTCATTTAGCTTCATATATCTGAGAAGCGGTATCATAAAAAAGCTAGTCTATTAGAAATTGATTCAATAATAGCAGTATAGAGATATCAGCTAAATAATATGGTAAAAATATCTGGAAGCTGTATATAAAACAAGCAAAAATAAAATACAATTTATTTAAATATAAAAAACATATTGGCAAAATATATATACATGTTGTAGCATATAGTTAATTATTCGATGATTTTAGGTAATTTGGTCGAATATTTACGATAATCTTCGCTTTGATTGTCGTTATCAACGATTTCATCTAACTCAAAAGATAAATTTGTAGTGAATTCATTATTAGTGGGAAGTCCAAAGTCCATCATTGTAATATGAGTTCGATTAACTGTATTACTGGCGTAATCCGAATATTCGGCACTGGATAAATTATTAATTTCCATTGCTAAATCAGCAGGGGGCAATGAGACTAATCTATCACTATCTTCAATTATACTCTTACTCCTGACTACTTCCGCAGTCGTGTAATATTTTTCTTCGTCTCCTGGATGAACTTCATTATTAGTCAAAGTAGAGCTGAAGTTTCTCAAATTATGTGTTGAAAATGGAGTGCTTTGGGTGTTTTCAGCTGGTAAATCATATGTATTGGTTGTAGGAGATGCAAAGTTCCTGAGATTTCTTAAATAACTTGGGTCAGAGTCATCTGACAACTGTCTATAAGCTCTCCAATTAGTGAAAATATCATTTAAAGGAGGTATCACTGGAACAAAGCCTATTATTAAATTAAAAAGTCCAACAGTAACCAAATAATAGGTAATAACGCTATTTAAAGTTCCTGGTTTGTATATAATAAAAGTAAATCTAAATTTGATATTTAGTTAAAATTCTAAAATTGATTATAGCAAAATAACAAATTACAGTATATATAATAAACCTCGGCCAAAATAAGTAGTCAAGAACAAAAAGTATTTAATAATAATTTTTGTATAGTGAAACTCACTAATAAGAAATAGCAAACTAAATGCTCTATAATAGCTATATTAATATATACAGTTTTAAGGTAGAACATATTATCTTACATAGCAAAGCCATCCATTCCAATAAAGGGTAAATTCAGTATGGGATCATTAGTAGTAGCAGCAGTAATTAAATTATACAAAGCCAAAAATATTACAAGTGAATAAATCGATAAATTAATTAGGTTTAATATTAGAGACAAGAGATAAAGATTATAAAAATTCGATATTATTTCATTGACATTTCTTTTCATTTTAATTATTTCAAAATAACCAAGCTTTTATTCTCACAGCCATTATTTATATTATAAACAGATAAATTATAATTAAGGAAAATTTACTCAATATATGGGTTCAATTGAATTTTGTTAAACGAGGTTACTCTAGTGTGTCATTATTCTGTCATGAATAAATTTATAATTTGATGGATTGGGGTTTGTTTATTCTTAAATTTAATAGAGTAAAACATGGAGTAAGACAGATGAGTTTACAAAAAATGTATTAGAATTAGTGAATTTTAATATGGAATTGAACAAAAATGTTTATAGTATTCAGTCATAAATTTATAATTTCCTTTGTTTTTGTATAAATGCTGTTCAAGTTATATGCAGCAATCTAACCAAATCAATAATAAACTAAATTATCGCAAACAATAGCACTAAAATACTTTGCTGTATTAATATTAAATGATTAAATATTTAAGCTCTATTAACTTTGCATATGCAATGAATATCAAATTTTAGAAAGTTAAGATACTTAATTACAAATATCTGTTCTTACATAATAAAGATGCTTACTCAAGATTATTGAATCAAAATGTTTGGTTTTTGTGGAAGTAAAACTGTTATAAACTTGTTCGAATTATTAAATAAATTTGGTGCTAAAATCTGATTATTAAAGTCAAAAATAGTATAAATGCAATATAAAAAATTCATTCATAGTATATTAATATAGTATTAAAAATAAACTCAACTAATTTTCAGCTTCAGGTGCAGAAAAACTTCTAAGACTGCGATCTGAGTCGGAAACAGTGTAAAGTTTTTGAGCCAAATCAGAGAATGCAATGCGAGAAGCAGATTGTTCTAAAGTTACTAATGGAGTATCCCATTTTTTGGTTTGGAAAATTTGAACAACAGATCCACCAACAGCGAGATAAGACCCTGATTGATCCCAAGCAACGGTGGAAACCTTTTCTGTATTTGGAATTTCTATTTCATGGAAACATTTAAGCTTACGCAAGTCCCAGAGCTTAACAATATTATTTTGAGAAGTGCTAGCTAAGTAGAAACCATTTTCTGAAAATGCAAGAGAAGAAACTTGTTGATAATGATCGGAGAAGTTGGCGACATTTCCGCGACTTTTAACATCCCAAATTTGAATAATAGAATTAGTAGTACCAAGGCCAAGCAATAAACCATCAGGATGGAAGCTGCCACAAGTATAACCTAAAGAATGTTTAATATATTACTTTGCGTATTTTATCAAATAACTTACCTGCACCATCAGGGTTAGTAGCTGAGACTAAAGGATTTTTGCTGGTTAAAGAGTTGAAATTCCAAGTAGCATCCATGGAGCCAGTTACGACGTAATCTCTGCAAGGATGTAAAGAGATTGAGGTAACACTAGCTTTGTGAGTAGGGAAACGATGGGCTAATGACCAAGATGTGTTATCTTCACTTGGTTTCCATAAAATAGAAGAATTATCTGAACTTGTAGAGAAGAGGTTATTATTAATGTTATCCCAAGTTAATGATGTGATTGGTTTAGAGTGACCACTTAATTCAGAAACAATAGTTCCTTCGGCAACATTATGAATGATGATATTAGAATCATTACCGCCAGTTGCAATGAGCGAGCCGTTTACGCTTAAGGAAGTAATTCCTTTATCTGTGGAAGAATGAAGGGAGCCAATTGAGTCAACTTCAGCAAAATTTGAAATATTCTCGCTAGATTGAAGACCTTCTGGGTTCTTACGCTTCTTTCTAGACTTACTTAAGCTAAAAGCAAAGCGTTTAATAAAATATTATATTTTAATATATTAAAGTACCTTGTATTAATTTCAGTTAATTTTTCAACTACTTTATCGTCAAATGACTCTTCTCCTTGAACTTCAGATTCATTAGTTTGTCCATTTGATTTACCATTATCTATAAAAATTTGTAAGTGAAGGTCTTAATTATATTTGAAATTGATGCTTATTACGTGATTCAACTTGAGCTGTTCCCAAGTGAGATTTAACATCTTTTAATGATCTATAAATAGTTAGCTTAGTAATATCATTAAGATATAATATTAACTTACTGAATAGCTTCGTCTCTCTCTTTAATTAATCTAGCAATTACGCGAGTAGCGCTATCATTTTGATAAAGTGCTCTACTTAATTCCTGACGGACTTGTTGATATTGCTGCTTTAAAGAATAAATTTCTAACATTGTACTATCCCATTCCGATTGGAATACGGATAACAAAGATGGTAATGAAGTCAAAGTAGGTGGTCTTGGCTTAGCTACAGAGGTTGCTATGATTATATGTTAACATAAATGTGTTTCTATAGTATATTATAATTATTTACCAAGATCGATTTCAACTAAATCATCCAAAGTGATATCTTGTCCAGTAATAGGGCATTTGTTATTTTGTTGGATATATTTTGTAATTAAAGATTTTTCATAAACTTTTCCAGTAGATTTAGATACTACAGGATTAGTAGGGTATTGACCAGAAACTAAATTGTTGAATTAATAATGAAATTATAACATGTAATTAAAATACTTACGAGCACACTGCATTGTATAAATTAATATATTTGATAGAATAAATTATATCTTAGTTAATATATTAATGATTAATTTGAAATTGGTTGGAGTTATTGCAAATGACTATTTTCTCACTTTTTTTACGACTACAATCGAATTTCAGATTTATAAAGAAATTAACCTAAATAAATTTTATGGGATGCAAGTTATTTTTAAGTTTATAACATTTAAAACTAATTAAATCTTGCCTCACATTGGATATAAGCTTTAAATACTATGATAAATTATTGCAATAATTAGATTTTTGAAGCCATATAGCAACTTAAAATAATTTAATATATACTACTCATATGATTATGTAATATTCGAATCCTTCTTAAATAGTTGGAGAAACAAGTACTGCTACTATTATAGCATTTCTAACTCTATAATTAGCAATATGGTTAAAAAACAAAAGTTAATACATTGTTTGGTATATATATATATATATATATGATAATCTAATAAACGAATATGGATATCTGCATATATAATTTTTATTTAATTGAGTATATATGTTATTTATTATTGAATTTATGCAAAGCTCATTTGAGCTGCTATAGTTTCATTAATAATTTATTAGCATAGATCCAAGAGCCATTTATTATATAGCTGCATTAAATAAAATATGATTTAAACGTAATTACCAATACATAAATCTGCATTTATAAAATTAAGATATAAAGCTTTATCTCAATTTTTGGATAAACTAACATACTATATTAAAGAATTAATTCAAATAATATTAGTAATATAGGAACACTTAAAAAACATGATAATATTATTAAGCATAAGACAAGTTGAATACTATATAACAAGATTTTATAATAGAAAAATAAGTACTTAAAGAATAAAATATTATTTATAATTGCAAGTGTAGAAATAATCAGCCCCAAGCCATACTGGAACAATAATTTACAATTAGCTGACCATCAGTTTGAAAGCACTATATTTTCAAAAAGAATTAATAAAAAATATTGAGAATAATATAAAAATGGTTTACCTTATATAAATTAGCTACCGACTCATCTGGATTAGGACAAAAAGCAGAGTTAATATACAAAAACTAATAAATTAGTAAAAATTAACAAGTATATATTTAACACTGTCTTACCAAATTTTCGCTTGGTTTTAATCTTAACTCCTTTCTTAAAAAGTTAGCGACTGACCCAAATTGATTCGAAGTGGATATTTTGTACAAATTTTGCTTCATAATAGGTGCATTACCAACTGAACGAAATCTAACTATAACTAAAGTAAAAAAATTAATTATCTTTTTAATGTATGGAAATATGAGACTCACTTTTTTGAGGCAAATCGCCTCTTTTGAATTGATTTACATCAATTGAAGAAAATGAAGTATTTGACACAGATGAGCGATTACTACTGTCTAGAGGTGTATTTGGTCGAGATTGTGTACTCATAATAACTATCCATAAAAACTAGGTCCCATCAGAATTTATATAAGTTTTTTGCCTTTTATGGGATGAATAAAAACAAACCCTGAAATGGTTGCATGAGTTTACAGCCAAGTAAACATGAATAATATCGTGATTAGAAAAGCTTATTATTTAATGGTATCAATTAAAAATTAAACTTAAGCAAGATATATATAATTTTTAAATTGAATAATAGTATAATCTTATAATATCATTTATTAAGAGATACTGGAAAATAATTGAGTGTGAATAAATTCATAAAGTTGCAATGTAATTTATAGTTTTTAATATTGGTAAGATACAGTTAATTTAATGATCTAAAATATGAACATAATAGAACAATGAGGATGCTATTGGTTATATATTGTTGAGTGTGATTAAACTAAAGCAAATAAAATTAAATATGGACTTGGTTAAATTAAGTAGTAGCAACCATTAAACGAGGAGCGATATTCATAGCCATCAACTCTTGGAAGAGCAACTTACAAGCGTATGGAATGTGGATTTGGGATATTCTATTCTTATTGTTACAGTATTTGCACTCATAAGCACTTCTTGTTAAATTGGCAACTGCAATAAGACCACAGATATCACAGACGTGTACTCTATAAGCATCAGATGAATCAAATAAACGTTCCTAAAGACAGAGTTAGTAGTGCTAATTAAAAAATATAATTGATGACAAACCTTTAAGAAATGTGCAGCACCATGAGAAATCATACAATCACGTTCCATCTCACCAAAACGTAAACCACCATCACGGGAACGACCTTCTACTGGTTGACGAGTTAAAATTTGAACGGGACCTCTGGCTCTAGAGTGAATCTTATCGTCTACCATGTGCTTCAAACGCTGATAGTATGTAGGGCCAAAGTAAACTTGAGCAGTTAATTTACGACCAGTGTGCCCATTGTACATAACTTCAAATCCTCTCTTTTGATAACCTCGAAGTTCTAATTGCTTAGAAATAGAGTCTACTGTGACATCAGTGAAAGGAGTGGCATCACCTTCAGCTCCCAACATTGTACCAACCTTTCCTAAAAGACACTCGACTAAATGCCCGATTGTCATACGAGAAGGAATAGCGTGAGGATTAATAATTAAATCAGGTGTAAGACCATCAGCAGTGAATGGCATATCTTCTTGTCTATATGTGACACCAATAGTACCTTTTTGACCGTGACGAGAGGCAAACTTGTCACCCATTTGAGGTACACGGGTACTTCTAACACGAACTTTGACGAATTTGAGACCATCATTATTGGTTGTTAACATTACTTGGTCAACAATACCAGTTTCTGTACTTCTCAAAGGAGTACTGGCATCACGCTTAGTGTGATTAGTACGTTGTCCTAATTCCTCATCATCATCTGGAATTGGTACTGTTTTTCCTATAATAATATCATCACCAGATACTCTAATACCAGGAGCAATTAAACCATCATCCTCAAGCTTTTCATAGGTTCCATGTTTTAATCTTAAAGTAGATTCACGAGTAGGCTTCTCGAAAATTTCAAGCTTCTTGGATCCAACTTGTTTTTCTTGATCCATATAAGTACGGTAGAACATAGATCTAAATAATCCTCTATCAATTGAACTTTGATTCATAATAACTGAATCTTCTTGGTTATAACCAGAGTAACAAAGAATGGCGACAATAGCGTTTTGACCAGCAGGCAATTCACGGAAACGAAGATACTCCATTGAACGAGTAGCAACCAATGGTTTTTGTGGATAGTATAAAATATTGGCCAATGTATCCATTCGAAGTTGATAATTACTGAGATAAATACCCATAGCTTGTTTACCCATAGCAGATTGGTAAGTGTTACGAGGAGATTGGTTATGATCTGGGAAAGGAATAATACTAGCACAAATACCTAAAATCATACTTGGGTGAATTTCACAATGGGTCCATTTAGTTGAGTATACACCCATATCCATTGTTACTCTAGCTGAGAAATCAGTGATATTCTTTGGACGAGGTTGGTGGTGATCAAAGAAATACTTGGCATCCAATAAATCTTCGTATGACATACAGATAAGACAAGTTTCTTCTTCATCAGCACCAATATATTCTAAGATACCTTCCTGCATTAATTCTCTCCAAGTATAACGGACTTCAATATTGGATTGTGTATTATCTTGTCCAATTTGCATTGACTGGTTAGTGTTATAGTTATTCATACCGCCATCGCTATATCCATCTGAATGATTATCATCTTCAATACCATCGCCTTCATCTTCAGCATCTCCGTTAGGTTTGCTACGTTGAAGTTCTAAAAGTGGGTTTGATGCAGGAGCGCCATTTGCTAAAGGAACTAATCCAGTATTCTTAAAGATTTTACCGAATCGGCCCATATCTTGGATAATACCTTTAAGCTTATTCTGATTAACTACATCGTTTTGAACTATTAACTCACGCATTTGATTTTTAATTTTTTCACGATCTTGGACGGACATTGAAGTTTTTTGATCATCAAAGGAGTCAAGCTTTTCTTGCAACTTTAATAATTCAATATGACGTTTAGTTAATAAAAGTTTACACTCATCAACTACGAATAATGGTCTACAAACACGTCCAGCATCAGTGAAGATATGTACTTCTCTATCTCTAATATCACGAACAACACTAATTTCTGGACTCAGATCGACACGACATCTTAAAGCCTTAAGAATTTTAACTAATCTAGGACCATCATTGTGCATACCAATCCAGTCACCATTCAAAAAGATCTTAGTGCCTCTAATATCTCTAAAATGCTGTGACTGTTCCAAACTTTCTGTATAATAATCGTTCAAGTAGCTATTAATACCATCAGCAGGGCTTCCAACTGATACGTATGCTAATAAAGAAAGATTTTTAACCAAACCACAGGCTTGGCCTTCTGGAGTTTCTGCAGGACAGACCATACCCCAATGTGTATTATGTAACTGACGAGGTTTGGCAATTTTACCGTCACGACCAATAGGAGTGTTGCAACGACGCAAATGGGAAAGGGTTGAAGCAAAAGTATATCTGTTAAGTACTTGAGATACACCAGCACGAGCTTGCATAGCTTTTTTCTGGTCACCCCAGTTACCTGTAGCCAAAGAGTATTTCAAACCGTTTGTTATAGTATTAGGCTTGACAGCCATATTCATGTTGAATTCTCTGTTAGAATCAATACATTTTTGAAGATACTTAGCCAAATCTTTGTTGAATTTTGCAAAGAGTACTTTGAAAAGCTGAGTCAATAAAGGCCCAGCAAGATCCATTCTCTTCTTTCCGTAATGATCACGATCGTCTAACTCTCTTCTTTCAAGAGAACACATCAATAATTTATGTACCATATAACCAAGATAAAGAGCCTTTTTGTTTTCACTGAAGTTTTCAGTTCCTGCATGAGGCAAAAATTCTTTTTGTAATACTTCAGATGCATATTTAATACGCTTTTCTTGATTTACACCAACAGTTGTACCACGTCTACCAATGTAATCTAAAGCAGCAGCTTTATCTTGGATCATAAAGGCTTCTTCAATACAAGGCTTTAGTAAATCTAAGATACCATCATCCGAAGTTCCGAAACAAACACAGTTTAGAATCTTTTCTTCATCAATTAAACCAAGAGCTCTGAATAAAATAATGATGGGAATATCTTGACGAATATATGGAAGAGTAGCACGGATATACTGCCCTGAAACACCTTTTTCTTTACCACGAGAAAGCATTTTAAGAGTAAATTGACTGGCAATTTTAGTTCCGTTTTTAGGAATACTACGAATTTCTGCAGTGTATGAGTATTGATTAGGCTGAGGTTTGGCGAAGACATAAACTGTATTAGTTGCCATTCTCTCTTGAGCGATTAAAACTTTTTCAGAACCGTTAATGATAAAATAACCACCCTATTAACAATGTAAGATAAATAAAAATGATTTTAGTGTCTAATATACCTGATCAAATGGACATTCATTTAAACCAAACAATTCATTAGTTTTCATATTAGCCATTACACAGAAAGCAGATCTTAACATTACAGGAATCTTTAAAAATGATAAGTAAAACATATCCAGCATGTCATAGGTTAATTTACCATCCCAATGTATACACGTTTAAACTCTGGCTGTGGTCCATCAACACGATGTAATCTCATATCATTTAAATTTGTCAAATTTTGATTTTCTTCAGCATCCATATCAGCTACAAGTTTGTCTGTTCTAATTTCTAAAAATAATGGTGCAGCATATCTAAAATTCAAGTTTAGAAAAGTAATAAATATCATTATTTAAGTTAATTACGTCATATTACGAAGACGAGCTTCATGTGGGAATAAAAAGCCTCTAGTACCATCAGATTCTGTAATAGTTGGCTTAGCAAGGAAAATATCGCCAAATTCTACACAATGTCTAACCTATTAATTGTTAAGCAGTTTTCAAATATATAGAAAATGACTCTTACTAAAGTATCGCTTGGTCCAGTATTTTGATGATTAGCAGTTTGTAAGATAATTTTAGAGTGTTCTCTAACAACTTGTTTGATACTATTATCAATAAAGTCATTATAAGAGTCAATCTGTTGACGAACTAAACCTTTATCTTTAAAGAAAGAGGTAATAATTCTCCAAAAGTCTTCTTGAACAAAATGGTCAGTATCCTCGGGTTCGCCAAGATTATCATTTAGTAGTGTGCGATCTGCACCAGATTGGTCATAAGCATATTCATTTTCATTATGGAACTCGGAGGATTCCACTTTTTAATTTTAAGTTAATAAATATTTTAAGGTTATAAGTAATAGTAAGATATTAATCCTTACTTAATTCATTTTCGTTTTCATCTTGAAAGTCTTGCTGATATCCATAAGGGTTATTTTCTCCATTTTGGAAATCATAGCCATCACCAGCAGTAAAAAGACTATTAAAATCACTCATTTGAGTATATAAATTTTTATTTTTAAATAAAAGTTATTGTTTTTGATTGAATAATTTAAGTTTTTTGGCGTCTTTAAGAATTAGACTAAATATATGGGTTTTGAGTAGTTTTATACAATAAATGCAAGAATGAAGTGAGAAAAGTTAGCCTTTACTCAAACAATGAATGCAATTAAACAATACTTTCAAATCCCCATCATCATTCAACTTTAATACTAATTACTATTTTTATGGGATTATTTTCAATTTCTAAAATTTAAAATCAAGTGATTTGTAATCAAATTTTCTAAAATTCTAGATTTTATTAATGTTGACCTAACTCGTCAATTATTTATTAAATTATATTTTAATTTTATTCTATTATGACGCTTTTATTCGACTAGGTTAAAAGTTTTATGACTTGGAAAGTGTTTAAATTTGAATATTTTATTCAACTCAAGCTTGTGTGTTGAATTTTAATTCAATGACATTCAATAAGAGCTTATAACTACAGCTACATATAAACATATAATAATTTTTAGTCTATTTACTATACTTTTAATTCGATAAACCATAAATATAAATAAATAATATATGAAAGATTATAGTTAATTTGCTTCAAATTTTGTATGAGCTCAATTATAAAATTAAAATTTTTTATAATCGAGTTTCCAACGTATATAGTCCGTGTTTAATAGAGAACTGATAAAAATATCATATTTAAATACTTATTATCAACTTTAACTAATAAAAGTTACTCTTTAATAAGCTTTAAGCAA